>VDFB02353313.1:0-89539 GCA_007258455.2 Sequoia sempervirens
AATTTAGTATTTAAATAAGGTTTTATCTATTAGATGCATGTAATGCATGAGATCAACTATTTTTTTTTTAAACAATAAGATTGAAAGAGAAAATTTGATATTTATTTTTATGTGAAATTGAGAAAATCAGAATTAGATTAATTGATTCAATTTCTTTTTATTGTTTGAGAAAAGAACTATAAACAAGTTGATTAATTTTCATGCTATATGTAACTGATTTGATTGGATTTAGTAAATCCTAACATTAGATTCTTTTTTTTGCCTGAATTGCTTTAAGTTGTTTTATATTCTTGTTGGGCAAATTGGGGTTAATTGAGAATATAAGTCTTCCAGATGTAATTTCTTGAAAGGGAGTTAATTTTTATGATGGTTTCATATTTTGAACAAACTAGGGTAGTGCACATAGTTATATTCGGTTTAGACACCTATTCTATGAACGGGTTGTGATGTTTGTTGTTATATGTTTGGTATTTGATGTTGATTTATGTGCATCTTATTTACCCTTAGTTAGTGGAATTAGATTCCTTGAGTTATTATTAGGGGAGTGGCTCTTTATGAGGGCCGGTACACAAAGTGGTGCCAGGGTAACTCATATAGAGTTAGTTAATTAGTGAAAACTAAATCAACACATTAGGTAGTCTAAAACCTTTAACTAGAATAAATAAGCCTCACTCATGGACTCAAGGGCTAGTTTAGACTTGGGGATGAGTCGAGAAGGCCTGGAATGGAAAAATTGATATCTAGTCACTATGAAAGATATTTGATTCCGCAACAAATTGCATGTGGGGTCGGGTTTCGTAAGAGGTTACCAGGGTAACCCAAGATGGGGGCCGAAACCTAGGAAGAAAAACCTGGGTAACCTATGCAACATTGTGATGACACTCCACCTATAATAACAGTATCCTTGTGAACTTAGTGTATTTGATCCTTCAGTTCTGGAAGCAATGTAACCATTAAGTTAAGTTGGTACTTGTATAGATTTGTTTTTGGTTTTGCTTGTGTCTAGGGTTTGTAGGTTATGTCTAGGAACCTTTTTACTATCTCCTAGCACAGGGGGTGGGCCTTCGGGTACCACGTGGTTGGGTGGAACGTGCACCTTACACCGTTGGGTCCCCAGTTCTTGTTCGTGGCGACGAGTACTTCTTGGATGGAGAGCTCATGTGTGAAAGTGTACTTTCTCATATTTATCATTTTTATCAGTGGAAACTTTATTTATGTATTACTCCTCAATTGTATTTGGGGAGAACTTTTGTAATATGTAATTGTACTTTTGTATGACCTACCTCATTTGGAAATGAGTATTGTAAATGTTTTTATAATTGCAATGTAAAGAAAGAATCATATTTATTCTTTATATCTTCAATGATATAATTTAATCATTATTAAATGTTTGCTCTTAAGTTTATGAGAATTAAACACATGCTATGTTAATTACTTTTGTCATCTATGGGATTTACAAGTAGTGTGTCGTCGTGTATCTTAGGGAATGTTTGCAGTAGTGAAGTTCATGTTTACACTTTTTTTAAAAAAAATTATTACACTTTCACAATCAATGCAACATTCTTTAGGTTACAAAATGGGGCATTATAGATTGGTATCAGAGCGAAGGTTCTAACACTGGATGCTCTAGGTAATTGTGAGCCCATTAGGATGTCCTAGATGTTAGACTACGTAGTATTGTTTTCTGTTAGCCTTGTCTGTTTTGTATCTGAGACTTGTTCTTTTTGTTTTTGTGTAGGAACATGCCTAGACGTCATGCTAGAGGTCATGGTACAGGCCGAGGTGAAGGCTATGGGCCGAGTCCTTAGGTTACTCCCCCTCAGAGCTCCCACGAGAGCAAGCATGTCGAACATTTGGGTCCTCAGTTGGAATAGACAAGTGGGGAATGGATTCCGATTCAGCCAAAGGTTGAGGGAGTACAGTTGCATCCCCTACTAGAAGAGGTACTTGCCAAACTTGGTCTGAGGCAGGAAGTTGATCAAGAGGTGGTTAGGGAACATGATAGATCTCCTAGGAGGATTTTTAGTACTGCAAAGTAGGATTCCATAGTTGCAAGACATATGAGGGATTTGTTGAGGGCACGCCCTCCTACATTTGATGGCACAAGTGGTGGATTGGAAGTAGAGACCTGATTATTAGACTTGGGTAGATGTTTTGCTATGCACCCATATGGTAGCAATACCCGAGCTAGATGCGCCATCATGCATCTGAGAGGTTTTGCCTCTACTTGGTGGCATTTGGAGGAGCAGAAGCTCCATCTGGAGATTGGGTTAGTTTTTTGGGAAATGTTCTTAGAAAGATTTAGAGCACATTTCTTATCTGGGCATTGGAGGCAACGACGAGTTGATGATTTTCACGATTTGCGTCAGATGGCTTTATCTGTTGAGCAGTATGAACACAAATTTTATGAGCTCAAACAATATGCAGGAATTGGAGATGATGAGGCGATGCTGGTACAACATTTTATTAGGGTTTTGAATGCCCGTATTAGTGGAGGAGTTAGAGTCTTTGAACCGAAGACTATGGAAGTTGCAGTTGAGAAAGCACATATTGTGGAAGAGAATCTGACTCTAGCATTGGGTGGACATATAGGTGTCAAGATAGGTAGTGCACCTATAGCAAGTTTTGGTCCACGAGGTGGTTAGATACAGATAGGAGGTTCCTCTAGGAACCAACAGACACCCTCTAAGGGTGGATAGCAGCAGCAACAATGTACTCCTTAGAAGAATAATAATTCATAGCCTCAGCAGGGTAATAGTTCTTAGTCAGGAAAGAACCGTAACTAGTGGCGCAATAAGCACAATCAACAGGATCAACCAGCTCAGAGTGCATAGTCTACTGTTAGTAGAGGTAGCTTTCAGCAATCCAATGCACCTTCGGGTGGCAGAGGATTTGGTAGAGGTACTGGTTGTTATTCTTACGGTCAGCAGGGACATATTGCTAGGCAGTGTCCTATGAGAGGTTCTTCAGGATTTGGGCCGCGACCGACAGCTTCTAAGCCTATAGTTGGGGATGCAGGACGTTCTCATACAGTTTATGCTATGGTGAATAACCGCCAAGTCGATCATCAAAATATAGTGGTGGAGACTTCAGGTAGAGGATCGGCAGCTGGCTTTGGAGCACATGGGCATTCTTCAGCGTCGGAGACTCATTCTCAGGCGTCGAGATGTTGATCAGGTGAGGATCCAATGGGATCCTAGTCATGAGGCATCTGCTACTTGGGAGGATGTGACACGCATGAGGGAGCTTTATCCCTATTTGTTCCTAGGCTTTCAGGAGTAAGCCTGATCCTAGGGGGGAGGATGTAGTACCCCTCCATTTTGCTTATGTTTTTAGATAGTATGTTTCACTTTGATAGACCCTGATACCTTGTTTTGATGTATTGATCGCTGACATTAGAGCGATGGTGGATTTCTTTTATGATGTGATGATACACTGTTTGATGGTGATTATTTCCGACATGCTTTATGTTAGCATAGATGTTTACTTCAGATGTTATTGCTATGTATATGCTTATGATTGATTAATTGATATTTATGTTGTCAATTCGATGTGATATTGTATTGGTGAGGAGAACAGAGTTGCATCACTCGCTTGCAAGTGCCCTGTGATTTCTGCGATTATTTCTTCATGGTGTGTTTGAATTATGGATTATATATATATGTATGTTATATTTTTGATTGCAGGATTGTAGGTACAGGGCACCAACTCCACCTAGTTTTACAAGTCTGAGCGTGTCCAGACTCAACGGTAATGTTGATTGGGAGATAGTAACGAGGTTTTTCCTAGTCTAGCCTCAAACCTAGTCACAATATGTAGTCAATTTAGGTCTAGTATGTTTGGTTGTCTCGTCTGGTCTGTCTTGATCATTTGTTATATAAGGTTTATTTTGTGAATTTAATGGTAGATTATTGTTCTTTATAATTTAATGCTTATTTAAATTAATTTTAAATATTGTAGATAAAAGCTTCATATTTTATTTAATTAATTAAATTAGTTTATTGGTAAAATAATTTAGTCATTGTGATTAAAATTATTTTATTAAATAAATTTACTTTTATTGAGAGAATAAATTAAATATATATTAAATGCTTTTGTGAGAAATGGAATTTTAAATATGTATTAAAATAAAAATGAAATTGATTTTGAATTCTTTAATTCTATAAAATGGAATAAATTCTTGATAAATGTTAGAAGAAACTATCTGTGAGTTTGTTAGAAGATATTTTCTTGATTTGCCATGTGTGTTAGTTGAATTAAATGCAAATTCTTGTTGAGGATTTTCTTAGAGAAAATATTGCCAGAATTGGGGAAGGCAAGAAGGCACTTCACGGAAAAAGGAACAGAGGATTGCTGGAAAATTTGTAATTTTTGTTTTGGGGTTTTGATTTAAAAATTCTGGAAGAAGATCTCGGGTTTATATTTGTTCAATAATTTGCAATCTTTTGAAAAGTGGAGATTTAAAAAGGCTTTGGAAGTTGCACGCAACAAGCAAAGCTTTCTTTCAACTGTCAATTCTTCAAGCTACATGAATACAGGTTCTTTGCTATTTATTTATTTAGTTTTGTGATTTTAAAAGATTGTCTGTAGAAGAAATAATTTTGATTGAAGCTTATGTTCTTCTCGGTAAAATATTCCTGTAGAAAATTTGTTACCTCTCTGTGTTAAATTTTGAAACAAGCTTTATAGTAAAATCAGAAAGCAACACAGTAGGTTATTGTAAAAACAATAGAAATTCTCAATAGAAAACAAAAAGGAAATCTTAGTAGATTTATAATTGATGTTCTTTGATAAATTCAAGAAAACAAAAACCTCTAGGAAGAACTTTGTTAAATATTTCCTGTAGAAAAGATTTTGAGGATCTGGAATGAAAATGAAACCCTCTATTATTGAAATTGAAAATCTCTGTTAGATTTGTGTAAATTGTTAAATTGAGCTCAATTTCCTATAGAAAACCCTATTGAAAATAATTGCTCGATTATTATATTTCCTTTTTATTGATTAAATTATATATATATATATATATATATATGTATACAAATAATGTATATACATATATATCTACAAATATACATATAATATTTTAATTTTGGTAAAACTGTTCTGTTAAAATTCATAAATTTTCCGTACGCGATTTTTATCTCAAGGTTTTGGTTTTTAAAGAAAGAAATAAATAAAAATTATGTTTGTTGGGGCCACAGGGGTTACCCCCACAGCCGCCCCATAAGGGGTGATGGCTATGGAGGCAGTTGGTGCTGCCCTCACAGGCAGCACACGACTGCTAACACAGCCACTGCCTATACGGGGTAGGTTGTGTATACAACTCACGGCTATGTATAAAACACAGTCTGCCTAACATTTATTCGCCCTATTATATATTAAAATGGTTTGCTTTATTATAATGTGGATTTCAAAATATTTAGATTTAAAATATTAAATATATATTAGTTTGTGTATATGTATATGTATATGTATATGTATGTATGTATATATATACTTTTATAGTTTCATGAAAATAATTTAGTATTTAAATAAGGTTTTATCTATTAGATGCATGTAATGCATGAGATAAACTATTTTAAAAAAAAACAATAAGATTGAAAGAGAAAATTTGATATTTATTTTTCTGTGAAATTGAGAAAATCAGAATTAGATTAATTGATTCAATTTCTTTTTATTGTTTGAGAAAAGAACTATAAACAAGTTGATTAATTTTCATGCTATATGTAATTGATTTGATTGGATTTAGTAAATCCTAACATTAGATTCTTATTTTTGCCTGAATTGCTTTAAGTTGTTTTATATTCTTGTTGGGAAAATTGGGGTTAAGTGAGAATATAAGTCTTCCAGATGTAATTTCTTGAAAGGGAGTTAATTTTTATGATGGTTTCATATTTTGAACAAACTAGGGTAGTGCACATAGTTATATTCAGTTTAGACACCTGGTTCTATGAACGGGTTATGATGTTTGTTGTTATATGTTTGGTATTTGATGTTGATTTATGTTCATCTTATTTACCCTTAGTTAGTGGAATTAGATTCCTTGAGTTATTATTAGGAGAGTGGCTCTTTATGAGGGTTGGCACACAAAGTGGTGCCAGGGTAACTCATGTAGAGTTAGTTAATTAGTGAAAACTAAATCAACACATTAGGTAGTCTAAAACCTTTAACTAGAATAAATAAGCCTCACTCATGGACTCAAGGGCTAGTTTAGACTTGGGTATGAGTCGAGAAGGCTTGGAATGGAAAAATTGATATCTAGTCACTATGAAAGATATTTGATTCCGCAACAGATTGCATGTGTGGCTAGGTTTCGTAAGAGGTTATCAGGGTAACCCAAGATGGGGGCCTGAACCTAGGAAGAAACACTTGGGTGACCTATGCAACATTGTGATGACACTCCACCTATAATAATAGTATCCTTGTGAACTTAGTGTATTTGATCCTTCAGTTTTGGAAGCAATGTAACCATTAAGTTAAGTTGGTACTTGTATAGATTTGTTTTTGGTTTTGCTTGTGTCTAGGGTTTGTAGGTTATGTCTAGGGAACCTTTTTACTATCTCCTAGCATGGGGGTGGGCCTTTGGGTACCACATGGTTGGGTGGAACGTGCACCTTACACCGTTGGGTCCCCAGTTCTTGTTCGTGGTGACGAGTACTTCTTGGATGGAGAGCTCGTGTGTGAAAGTATACTTTCTCATATTTATCATTTGTATCAGTGGAAACCTTATTTTATGTATTACTCCTCAATTGTATTCGGGGAGAACTTTTGTATATGTAATTGTACTTTTGTATGACCTACCTCATTTGGAAATGAGTATTGTAAATGTTTTTATAATTGCAATGTAAAGAAAGAATCATATTTATTCTTTATATCTTCAATGATGTAATTTAATTGTTATTAAATTTTTGCTCTTAAGTTTATGAGAATTAAACACATGCTATGTTAATTACTTTTGTCATCTATGGGATTTACAAGTAGTGTGTCGTCGTGTATCTTAGGGAATGTTTGCATTAGTGAAGTTCATGTTTACACTTTTAAAAATATATATATATTACACTTTCATAGTCAATGCAACATTCTTTAGGTTACAAAACAGGGCATTACACAAACTCCATCTATAGGGGTAGAGATGTGAGGAAGTGTTTCATGGTGTTCATTTCCCTTCATTAGATGTGTTCAATTCCTAGACCATGAGAGGGTATGGGTGAACAAAATAGTTGGGTGTAAGTAGAGGAGGCTACTTAGGGGAAAGAGAATGATTCTTCTTAAATGTAAAAGAAGGGGAGTACACTAACTCCCCTTTTGTGTGTTTTTTGGGTTACTCTTGGCCTTGGTGGAGCTTTTTAGTTAGTTTTCATGATATATGTTGTAGGATTCTATATTTTTGGTTTTAACTAGTCTAATTTTGTTACTCCCCTACTATTGGAAATTTGTAGGTTTATTCTTATGGTTGGTTTCAGGTGGTTGTCAAGGTTGGTGTTGGCTTTTCCCTAGGATGATGGGGATTTTTGTCTTATGTAGTTGTGTATCATATCTTCTATGTATTTATCAACTTTTGTTCTAGCTTCTTAGTTGTATTTTATTGTATTATTATTATTTTAGGGGAGGTAGCCCCTATAGTTGCCCTCATTTAGTTAATCTAAAATGTATAGGGTCATTAGAATGTTCTTGCAAATTTAGTTATTAATGTTTGAGTTTTAGTATTGACAATTATATTGGAAAGAATGTTTTCATTACCATTATCAACAAACTTTCAAGATGTATTAAAAAATTCAAGAATGACCCACAAATTAATCAAAAAATATTTAACAATTATATTTAACTTAAAAAAGATTGAATGACCATTCTTAAATTAAACAAAATTGATAATACTTCTCAAAAATAAATATGAATTTTATGTAAAATTTATTTATAATTTCTTAAGAGAACTATGACCATTTAATGACTATAAACAAATCTTTATTCAAAATTATAAAATTCAACAAACAATGATTTTTATTTTCTTTTATTACTTACCTTATCTTTTACTTTAATTTAATTAATTATTATGACTTAAATTTTCATCATAATTTTACTCAAATATAACTAATATTAGAATAATTGGAGCTTCTAAACTCAATTATAATACTTAAATATTAACTTATATATGAGATTCAAAATCTTTAATGTTTGACTTTAATGTTTGTCCTTGGTGAACTTATATTGATATTAGGTGGCCATGCTAATACAATGAAACCACAAATTCACACATGGAAACAAATGTACGAATGGTAGGTTATCAAAGTTCCTCTAGATTATATAACAATTTTATATTTATTGTTAATGAATGTATAGAATGTGTATATGAAAATATTAATAGTTTTTTAATGTAGAAAGTACAAAGAATTTGAAATTTTTGAAATTGATATTGATATTTACTTTTTTGACTTTTATTTTGCAATGAAAAGTAAAGTTGTGTGTTTCTATACACAACTTTATTCATCTTTACTTTATCTTTATGGGAGGAGTGAAAATGACTTATGGAAATTGCTTTTTTAAAGTTATAAAGATGAACATGAGTATGGATGTGATGGGAAATAGATTTATTAATTAAATATTTATAATTCATTTTAAGAATTAAATTAAGAAAATTATGTTAGATAAGTTATATGATTGATTGATATATATGGGAGTTATCATGTGAACGTTATTTCATTTATGTGTTGAAGAGACTTAAATCATTTTTAGTAATATTGTCGAGGCTCTAAAATCTCGAGCTATCCTTTTCTCTAAAAAGCATCATTTATGATAATGTTTCTAGAAATAATAAAGCATTTACACATTTTTACAATGATTTTAGATTTAGTTGCATTAAACTTTACTATAACATTTATTGTGGAAAGTGACTCTCTAAGGTGTGGTGTTGAAGTTGTATCCATACAAAAGATTCATCTTTTAACTTTTTTCAAACAAACACCTAAGAAATAAAACTCACTTCAATCTAATTTATATGAAAATGAGATGTTAGTCACTATTCATACAATTAAACAATCATGTCAATAAATTATTGTATAAAACACTAAAGTTAAGAAGGATCACAAATGTCTCAAAAAAAGTTTAGAGCAATGATTTTCTTCTAAAGAAATATTTTATATGTGTAACACCCTAAGCAACTATACATGAACTTTTATCCATTTATTTTACATTATGTTTTCTCTTTGTATGGTCTTAATATTCAACTTGACCCATTTGACACATTAACCAACCCTAACCTTGAGCTTTTCCCAAATTTATGTTATATGCCACTTAGTCAAGACTAGTGTAAATCCATAAGGTTCTTGCTCAATTATACTAGGCCCCACCTATAGTCCTATCCCTTAGACTAGGCCATGTTGCATCCCAATCCTCCTAATTTGAATTTCCAAACTTTCACTTCCCATGTCAACTTTCCTTAAATGTGATCATTATCTCAACCCACACACCAAAAGTCTTGAGCTAGATGTCTAAGACTTTTATTTAAAGACATCACCTTAAGTCATTTAGGGTAATTGATTATTAGCATCTTACATTCACATCTAGAACATTTTAATCGTAGTTACATTAGTCTTAGTTTTAGTATGAGTTATATTAGTATTTATATCTTTGTTTGGTGTATTTTTTATCTTCAAATTGACTATTATTAAAGAACTCGATTGTCTTCCCTCTACCTATACCAAATCTTAATTTACTTTTAAGGATAACCACTTACTCGTAGAAAATGTACTGAAGAGACAAATATATTTTGACAAACAACATCAATTCAAAATAAAATTACACCAATCAAACTTTATAACAACCACAATTTTATTATAGATAACACATTTTTTTAAACATCTCTATCTCAATCTCTTAAACTGTAATCAAATACTAAATCTCTATTTTATATCTCTCTTCAAAGCACATTAGAAAAAAACATATCAAAATTTTATTAAACATGATATTCAATCATATGTAGAAAACTTAGATGTCATGTGCTGAAAATGTGTTTTTTTATTCTTTTAAAACATTATGAGGGGGGGAAATGATTGTGGACGTCAAAAATATAATAATAAGTATAAAACTTTAAATCTATGACAAATTGCGTTCATATGGCCAATTGCCGACAAATGAGAAAAGTGTCAAAATGGCCCAATATAAAATAGAATGTGTCATTCACAACTCAATTATGAAGGATTTTATTTTATAGAATAATTATCAAATCATCGAATTATTGGCAATGATAAATTGTAGTAAAATCATTCTTGTGTATTGTTGCCTTATAACTTGGATGTGGACCACCTATTTAGCCTACTTTGTAAAATATTGTTATGTTAGCATGGGAATCTCTTACATGTCCACAAGAAAAAGAAGTTATGTGGTCCACTAAAAGTATCCTTAATCCAAACAATTTGATATTTGTATGCTCTCACTCACTTGTTTTTATGTAATGATAAAAAATAATAACAAATACATCAATTTAGTAATATTTTCATATTTTGTGAATATAGAAATGTTATGAAGGGTTGGTTTATTTATATGATTGTTCTTTTATTAATAAGAATGTTTAATAAAATTTAAGAAATGATGTTCTTGATTTTTTTTCTCAATTATTTTTTAGTCATTTTTTCATAAATGATTCTTTTAAATTTAGAAGTGTTCAAGGAATTTCTTTTAAGGAGGTATTTTCAAAGTATTTGGTTATATAGGCTGAACCTTGAGGATAATAGAACATTAGTCTATGAACTCCCAAATATTTTAGTGCATGAAATATGTAATTTTATATTGAAATCACATACCTTACACTTTTTTCCTTGGTTTTGGGCCCACTTTGACCTGCTTCTCTTTTATGCAATGATGAATGTACAAGTAGAGTGATTTATGCGAAAATCTAGCATATAAATCGAACCTTACCTAATTTCATCTACACATTTTGACAAATTGGCTTTGATCTTTAATTTTTTACATTTCTTGCCCAATTTCATATCTATAATGTAGGGGATTGACTCATTTCATTTTTATGATTTGCGTAAATGAACCTAGAAATAATAGATTAATACAAATTAAAATTGTGGGTCCACTTCCTTCCCTCCATTTAGTCATTATGTGTTGATTTGAAGCATGAAATGTTTCACTTACCACCTTTAGAGTTATATTTACTTGGACTAGCCTTAATTCGTGTGGGCATTTTTAAGCTAACACATATTAAGTATTGAAATAACACCTCTTGTACACATTTAGAGGCAATTTATCTAATGGATGGGGATCTTTTATCTATGGAGGTATTATTTATCCATATATGATCTTTCATCCTCTATAGACTTGGTTATCTCTCAACCTTACTTTTGGATATCCTCACCCCACTTTTCCTTGAGCTATAATTTTATCCTACCTTTTTTTGTGACTTGTGTTAGTGATGAGCATGATGATATATTAATTTTGATTAATTTTTCTTCACATGATTTGGGTTATGATTTTTTTATATTACAAGCAAGGAAAAGGGCCCTCAAATCTTACAAAATAGAGGAATAAATCATCAAGAAATTCCTAACAACAAGTAAACAGAGGTTGGCCACTAGGCCAAACAGAACCACAAAACATCAGAGAACATCAAACACAAAAAGGAAGAACTAGTAAAGAGAACTCCAGTCCTTGGTTACGACACCAAGAGTCTTGTCCTAATTGACAACTCCCATGTGTAGCTTCTTCTTTTTCTCCTTCTTGTTAGTTCTCTCCACCTCATCTTCATTCTTATGTTTCTTCCTAGTGATTCTCGTTGGTTCTATGTGTTTTTTGGGTAGGAAGAAACCATTCCAAGCTTGGTGCACCATCTTTCATTTTTTGTTTTTGTTCTTCTCTCTTTTCCCTCAAAAGATTCAGTAAGTAGGAGTAGAATCAATTCATAGGAATTCAATAGTGAGTTGGATCAATACTTTTCACTTAGTTTAGAGAGGAAAACATCCCCTCATCTATAGGTTTGGCTTCAATTAGTAATGTCCCACACCTTGAAGCCATACCCATGTTTCATTGGAATGTCGAAAAACGGGTTCAATATGGGTGAAATTCCAAGTGTTAACATGAATTGTAATCAATATATTTCTTGAATGGAATTCTATTTTATCATTTACAATTTGATTCCTCATTGACAAATATCCCTTGCAATGCTCAAACTATACGATCATGTGTTGGAATGGCATGGAATTTTTTCTATATCTTTAGAATTTCACAAGGTTCCACCTATCATGAAGTGGTAATACTTCAACGAACAACTATAAATGTAATTTAACTATATATATCATGAGTGGAAGACAGGTGATACAGTAGCACTACTTCTTGAAAATATAAGGACAAAGTGTTCAATAATATAATTGTGAATTTTAGACAAGTGAAATATAATTGGGGAAATATGTCATGAATATAGAGGTCTTAATGAGGTATATAAGTGGGTTGGTTGCTCACCTAAAGAGGCCTTTCCTAATTAAAAAACCCTATTACATTGATTAAGTGTGTTACCAAGCATACTATCTCAAGTTGGATAAAAAGAAAACCACCTCTTTAGAGAAAAAATATAAGGATAAATTGCAATAAGGTAGAAACAAACATAATGATAAGAAAAAGAGTAAGAATAAGAGGAATGAAAAAAATAAAACCAAAAAATGGATAAGGGCAAGGTAATTTAGGTAATTTTGATTATTCTCATTAAGAAAAGGAGAGTCATATAGACAATAGGTTATAGAAAGTGTATGTCAAATCAACATCATCATGGATGAAGAAAAAAGTGACAAAAAACACTAGGTATTTAGCAAGGGAAAATAGATGGATTAAGAATTTGTACCATAATGTGGAAGGGATAATTTGTGATGGGATAATGTTCCAAGGAGGAGGAAGACCTCACCAAGTTGGGGCACATCAAAATCCAATTCAATTGTAAGAATATCAGTGCACTTTTTGATACATGCTTGTGAGAAATCTTGATTTCCTAAAATGTCATTAGGGAGAAATTTTGATATCTCACTCAAAAAATAATGTAAGTTGACATTCCATATAAACATTTATTTTAAGGATGACATGCTTGTAGATATAATCCTATCAAATGTGAGTGGAGTTAAATTTTGGAGAGTCCCTACCTTTATTTTCGTGATCCAATATATTTTTTAAGGAAAAACTAGTATAGAATCGATTTGAATGGTGAATCTTTCACAATGAAATTCTATGTGGGACAACTAAAGATCTCTATGGTTAGTAAATTTCAAGCCACAAGGATAATTAATGCAAGCAATAAATTTTATCTTGTTTCTTATCTACGAAAGAGAGATAAAGATGGAGTTGAGATTAGTCCCTTACTAAATGCTAAAAAAATCTCTATCTATTATATCACCATTATAGGGCCTCAATTTGATGGTCCACCTTATTTGTCAAGCAAATTTTTCATAACAGCTATCTAGTTAAATTTTCTCTTCAAATATTAAACTATATCATATTTTTCAAAGGTATATCATGTTGATGTAATTAAATATTTAATTACACTTTATTAAGTTTACTTAGGTCCTAATTAGGTTTTACCCTTAGGGTTATGCATATTGCTTTATAAAAGCAAGTCATCTCATGTAATTCATTATTCTCAATAATATTATTTGCACATCTTTTGCAAATTGCTCTTGCGTCTTTGTTTTTTTCTCCTTGTAGAAGGCCAATCCAGGTTTTGTAGGTGATCTTGGTTTTATGGAATTTATTTGAAACTCTAACATGGTATCAAAGAACTGATCTACAAGCCCCTTCTTATTTCTGGGAGAAATTCAATCAAGGATTGTTTTTGGGGATCCTCAAGGGATCAACCTTGAGCAATTATTTGGTGCATTTTGGATTAAAAAATGACCAATATCTTTTTTTCATGTATTTTTGAGAAAAATAATTTCAGGGTTTTGTTGAAAACCATGAAATACCATTTGGGTATTTGCTAGATTTTGCAAATAGTGAGAAGAACTTGTAGAAACAATTGTCAAAATCGTGGCTATTTTCCTTGAAAGTGAATTTTTTTTTACCAAATCGCATGTTCTGCTTTTTGGGTTTTGTTGGAAGCACCGAAATATTATCCGGGTATCCATTAGTTTTGGCATGCACCAAGTAAATTTTTCAAAAATCAAATTAGAAGGGTCATGTTTGCATTGTCAGTTGACAAAATTTACCCTTTTTTTCAAAAATTCATAACTTAAGCATATAGTGTCTATTTTTTGAAAACTTTACATTGTCGGAAAGCTAATTTCATCCTCTACGTAGATCTAAGGTCAATTTTTTTTCATAGAGGTAGATATAAACATTAATCCTTGCATGCAATCTTTCCTTTTTGCATGCTTTATGTTTTCATTTTCTTTATGATTTTTGCATGTTCTCCTTTTACAATCATGGGGTATTGTAATAAATGAATTTCATAAAGTTCCATCAAGGGACTTCTTGCATAATAATTTGATTAGAGTGTAGTCGCTTGACATGCACTTTGATCCCATCTTTATATTGATGAAAACTCACATGAGTTGTATTTGGACTCTATAGTTTCTTTTGGCCACATTCTTGCTCATAACTTAACACATTTTGGTTTTCATTAGTTCATGTCTCAAATTGAGAGCCTATGGTTAATGATCCTAAATCACATCAGATTCTCATCGGGTCACATCTCAATTTGAGGGCCATTCATTTTATAGTTAATGTTCCAGAATCTTCATGGTACTTGCTCTTATGGATCAGTTTTAGTCACAGTTCGGCATCGGCATCGAGATACACATAGCTTCCATATTCTTTCATCATATATTTTCCTCTTATGGGGGCCATTTCTTATGTATCTATGCGATGGATGGTGTACTTGGGGGGTCTTATGGAGTCCTTCATTTTTCATCGCTTGCTTTCATTCTCTATTTCTTTTGCATTGCATATGTACATGGGTAACTAACATGGCCTTGTAGTCGGGACCCATTCATGCTTTCATGGTCTCATCCTTGCATTATTTGCATGTTTTTTATTCTCCCTAAGTTGCACTTAAGGGGGGGGAGGGTGTTGGTGGAATTAAATATTTAATTACACTTTATTAAGTTTACTTAGGTCCTAATTAGGTTTTACCTATAGGGTTTTGCATATTGCTTTATAAAAGCAAGCCATCTCATGTAATTCATTATTCCCAATAATATTAATATTGCTTTATAAAAACAAGTCATCTCATGTAATTTATTATTCCTAATAATATTATTTGCACATATTTTGCAAATTGCTCTTGCATCTTTGTTTTTTTCTCTTTGTAGAAGGCTAATCCAAGTTTTGCAAGTGATCTTAGTTTTATGGATTTTATTGGATACTCTAACATATATCATATATAGAAATTTAAGGATTTGCCCAAAATCTCCCCTTTTATATGATACAATGTTTCTTAAATTTTCTTCTTTTCTTTCCAATTTGATGGGCATTTTAAACTACTCATCTCTAATTCATTTGCTTCATCAAAAATATGTCTAAAATTCTCTTAAGCACATCTGGGTCGATGTAGCGGAAGTTTTAATGCAGTATGTAACTCTTGATGGTTAGTTTATTGCTATCTTAGGGAATCACTTTACATTGCTAAACCACTTCAGACATGATTTGCATGTTTCCTTCCCGTTTTTTCTTCTTTCTTCTCTAGAGCTTTCAATTTATGCCCACCTCAAGAATCAGTCTCTTATTCTTCATGACGAACTCATTTTTCTCATCATGGAGCATGTGAGGGATAACACCCCGACTAAGTTGGTTAAGGATAAAGAGAATACCATTAGTGACTATTCACTTTCTTCTGGTTTAGAGACTAGTGCTAATGGGGATGAAGAGTGGAAGGTGGAGGAGGATAATACTGTGAGGGTCTCCTCTTCCCTCATGGCCTCCCCTTCTAGAAAAATGAAAAAGGGGAATCTAAAGAAGAAGGGACTCGTCAAGAAACTTGTCATGTAGAGGTCAAATTCTCATGGGTCCATGTTTGGTGGGGACAATACTAAGAAGATTTAAAGTGGGTCCCTTTGTCATCTGACTAAGAAGAAAATTGAACTTCATGGGCAGGGTTTTGTTGATTCTAGGAAGGATGAGGAGGAGTAGTACATTCAGTCGAGGGACAATGCAGATGAGGGGCTTCCTCAGAGGGCCTCAAAAAGACTTGCTAAATTGCACAAGTTGAAGTCTAAAGGTGGCGAGAAGGGTGAGAAAGTGGTATTGGAATAGGTAAAGGTTATTGATGTTAATGTCGTTGATGTTGAGGATTCCACTACTCGACAGACTCCTCCCCATGTGGAAGTTGATGGGGATTTGGGCAATGAGGATGCTTTGGGTGAAAGGGATGTTCAAGAGGTTATAGGTGAGAACCTGGACATTGGCAAGCCAAAGACAATAAATATTAATCCTTTGTTTGAGGATTTTTCTTATCTTGATGATGATAAGACTACTACATATGAGCTATTGGACATGGCTAGGTCTAGTGCTACATGTACCTTTAAACTTGCTAAATGGGTGTTGTAGGAGTTCAACAAGGTCAACATTAAAATTAGGAGCTTGAAGGAGAATATGTCTATCCAACCGAAGGGGTCTTCCTCGAACCTGCTCATTAAGAGGTTGGTGGATTTGGAGTGCTTGTTTTCTTATTTTAAAGCCCAATGTGAAATCCACCTTGGTATATTGGAGGAAAAGATTAAGGAAATGAATGAGGATATCAAAAAGCTCCTGCAGATTAGTTATAGTTTTGTCAAAAATAGTGTGGACTCTCTCAAGGTTCTCTTTAGAAAAATCAGTCAGCTCCATGAGGATCAAATGTATTTTGCAGACATGTTTGAGAAGGATTAGAATTCCAAGGGGAAGGGTAAGAAGAATTTCAAAGAGGAGGCTAAAGGCCCAAGCACTAGAACGAGGGGGAGCCTAAGGAAGACTTTTGAAGAAGAAAAATAAGAGTTAATGGATATGGTTAACCTTCACTATAATCAGGAGATTGAGGTGGCCAATACCTTGAATCTTAAGTGATTTATGTGTCTGTTTGTTGTTTGCTCCGTCTCTACTTTCTTACTGTTAGGTTGTTTTTTGGCTATTGTCTATTGCTTATGCTTTATTGAGTATTCTCTTTTGCAGTAGCATTTTGATGTAATGTGATGTAAAGGGTTTCGGGTCCCTTCAAAACCTTTTTTTCCCATATAATCAAAACTATTAAAATATTTTAAATTTTATGATATGTTTGAAGTAATTTATCTTGTTGGTGGCCTCTTTTTAAGTTCTTTTCTCCTCTCTTCCTCAAAGTTTGGATGTGTTGTAAATGATTTATCCATTGTCTTGATCAATAATTTTTGTCTAGTTTTCAAGATTTCAATGGATTCTCATAGCCACCTTTTTGACTAGGAGTCTTTGAAAAAAATAAAATTGATGTGTTTTTACCCTTCACACTCTTCTTGATCATCCTCCGCCTGCTCCCATCAAATATTCCAAGGTGGTGTTGGCTCTAGGACTACTGTGTTCTATTGTAACTCACCACAACAATGACCCCAATCTCCTGCATGCAGATGATGAGAAAGAAACTATTTCCAATTTCTACGACAAAAATTAACTCTATTTCAATGGGTTCTCTTTTGCTTTCCTTTACAAAACAAAATATTTGTATTGGTTTTTGTCTGTGAGATATCTTTTTTGCTCCTAGTTACAATTGTACTATTTTTTGTTATATTTTCTCTGTAATGATACCATATATGATGTAATACTCCTCTTTTTTAATATTAATAATATTTATAGGTGCTCAACACCTTTTATCTAAAAAAATCTTAAATTTTTTAATCGTATTTTACAAAAAAAAAATCTAAATACAACCATTAAGTTTATACCATAATCTAAAATTATATGAGAATATCACTATTAAATAATCATTCAAGGTCAAATTATTTGATACTAATGTAAATGTTTTTAATTAATATTAACTATAATCTTTCTTATCCTTTAATCTATAGTTATTGTTTGTAACTATTCAACTATAAAATATAATATTTATTTGTTAGTACCCTAGGATACTAATCTTAGATTTAAATATATGTAAAAAGTGAGAGATATCATTCACAAGACACTTATTCTACTTATCTATTTGTATGTTTTTAGTAGCCTAGATATATATTGTTATAATACTGTAGTGATGTTACAAAATAGGTTATACAAAACATTCAACAAACTACAATCCTACTAAATAGGCCATACTAAACAACAAAATTTGAGATCATGGTTTTAATGGTGTTTGGTGGTTTAAAAGATAAATGTAGTTTTAAGAATTCAATGTTGACATCTCAAAACTTAATTAAGTAATATGTGGTAAATATTTTATATTTTATTTCTACATATGGAGATGTTGATGTTATTGTTATAATACAAAAAGTGTACATAGATCTCTTGATGAATCTTATTTTTTATTCCTATTTTTCTCATCTAGAATGAAATGGGGTTTTCTACTTATACAATACCCTAAAATATAATTTGAAATGTTTCAATGTTTTTTTAGTAAAATTAAGAGGAAGACTAATCCCTAAGAATGTGTTGAGTAAAAATCAAGCTAAGTTCAAGGAATTTACCAAACTCTCAAATGAAACATGTGATTTATATGCTAGTTATTACATAAAGACTAATCTAATCAATATTATTCCAAAACAAAAATGAAAAGTGCAAGGCATATAATTTTTGCCATTTCAAATAATAAAAAAGTTTAATTTAATAACAATGTTTTAACTTCAACTTATTATGTGAAATGACTATGATTTTATGTTTGATATTTTGTATATAAGATGTCAAGAAATATCATTCTCAAAGTGTCTATTGTTAGAGTAATCTAGTACTCTATTGCTTAAGCTTACTTAGGTCATTTTCCTTTTTGTGTCTCAAGTTATATGATTAGGAGACGTGTCATGATCTCCTTCCATCCTCACTTAGGGTTTCCTTAGGGTTGATTTTTTAGCTTTTATATTTTCTTTATAAGGATTCATTGTATCATTATTACTCATTTAGTGAGGTTTGTACAATCAAAATGATTCATCTTTTTGGATCAATATAGCCTCCATAGCCTAGTTTTCTCTATGTGACAAGAGTTTGATTGTAGGAAATATTTGAGAGTTGTAAGGTTGAGTGATCAACTCCAACATGTTATCAGAGCGTCGGGTCTACAATCCTCTATTTTATTTTTGAGAGATCTTAACTTAGGTGAATTTTTTATGCACTTTGGAGCCAAACGGACCTTATTGTTGCATATAAAAGGCCCAAAAGCCTACAGATCAACTATCCAAACACTAAAATTGGATTAGTTAAAAAATTGCAAAATATTAAATTAGGGGTTGCAAGGATCTCAAGGTAGAAAATTTTATGTTGTACAAATTATATGTAGTTGTATGGATTCGTACCTCTCTTGCACTAGCCCTGCATTTGCGAATTTCAGCAAAAAAAATTTGGTCGGTGAATTTTTTGGCATTGGTTTGATGTGCAATGGTAACAGGTTTTTATTTTTTTAATTTTTTCGTCAACATGATTTTTTCTCTATAAATCCTATGAATTTATTTAAAGCATCGAGTAAATATTTAATGGTTTTAGGATTATTTTTTTACTCATAGGGAATTTCCTATGGTTTTTTGTAGATTTTTTATTCTTTTTGGCATTGGTTGGTAGCTTTGGTGAGTTTTTCTCATGGACCTTTGAATTTCATGGTGTTTTGGGGGTTTTTGCAAAACACACTAGGTTTATTATGCAACACATTTTTAGTCGATTGGAGGCATATCTCTTAGGCAACACACCTTGTCCTAACCACTCCTAGATGCTTGTTTTTCACCACTTTCATTTCCTCCCAATCAACTAAATTCATGAGACTTTTGCTAGCAAGACACTTCACACTGATGACAACCAACCACTAGCATTTTCCACTTCATTGATGTTTTGGGTCGAACTGGAAAAGATACCCATCCACCCCTCAAGATTTTTTTTGGCCTTGTTTAAAGCTCAAGGATATTGTTTATATTTTTTCTTGGCTTTTTGTATTCCCAAGAGCTTCATTTTCTTGAGGGACACTTAATACCTCCCAACACTTGTTTGTTTTTGGGAGAAGTTAGATCTTTTGGTGGCATTTAAATTTGGCCATTGGTGTGTCTTTTCTACTATTTCTTGTCACTTTTCCAATATTTCCTGACATTTCACACTTCCAATGACTTCCTTGGATATACCAACATATTTTTCATGTGTGTGTAGTTTTTTGCCTATTCTGTGGTTTTAAATTCACATTGGCCTTTTTTGCATCCTCAAAAATATTTTTCAACACTTTCTTTGGCGGTTTCAAAAGACCCTTAGTGGTTTTTGATTAATCCTACATGTTTTTTTGGTTTTGAGTGGTTTTACAATGACCATTTGTGTTTTTTCATCAATTGTTCCTGATTTGTGGTTTCCATGAGCAATTTTTTGATAATTTAGTGTTTTTTTGGGTATACATCAATTTCCTGTCATTTTCGATGATTTTTAGGTCAAATTAACATTTTTGGCTTCTTGGAATATTTCATTGAGTAACAACATCTATTTTTTTGACATTAGCAGTATAGACAACCCCCTACCTACTCCTTCCTAGCCTTCATTTGCCCTAAAGGAGCTATTTTTTTTATTTTGATATAACTTGGGCATACAATATCAAATTTTGGCAAATGAGATATTGTTGGAAATTTGGTTTTGATAAAGTTCTAGTGGTGTAGGTATTTTTCTCAATTTTTTATACTAGTATATTTTATTCACCTATCAAAGTTAGATGCTCCTTTTCACCTCCCAAGATCATAAATTTTAACTAGTTCCTTTGTTTTTCATAATTATTGTAGTGTTGTAAAGGTCTTTTAGAGCTCTTCCAAGATATCTATACACTTTTGCTATATTTTTCCCAAGTACATTTTATTTAGTTTTTTGGGATTTCATATTTTGCTTGATCACTTGGACATTTTGACATGTGGAACCATTTTGTTTGCATGGGTTGACTTCTTTTGAGGTGTTCTACACGTATTTTATATAATTTTGTCCCTTTGGAGAATTTTAGGCATCTTTTGAATGCATTCTCTTTTGTAGAAGCATTGAGACAAAGTATCACTCCTATGTATTCTTTTTGGGGATTTTGCACATGTTATTGTGCCTTATTTTGTACCTACACTATGTTATAAAGTGTCATGGGGGGTTTTGTACTTCTTTAGTTTTTCCATTACACCTTTTTTAAGTGAGTATCCCTTCCACAACAACAACGAATCCTAGTGATTCTTATCTCATGCACATGTGTGAGTTGTTTTGCACACCCTTTTTTAGTTGCAGGTTCTTTCTTGTGGAGATTCAAATGATCTTTGTTCTCCTTCATGTTGTACATGGTGACACAAAATTTTAGTGGGCCTTTCATGCATCTCCCTTGTTAGCATTATGGGGAGGTTTCTAGTATTGGTGCTAATGCTTCCTTGGTTTCATTTTGGAGTGAACTATGTATCTAGTATTTGTTCTTATGTACTAGGCATATCTAGTGGCTAATTACCCATGTATTTTGATGAGATGGGTCACTTACCACACATACACTCTTGCATTCCTATTTTGTGGATGCGGCCTTCCATCCTTAGTTGATTGATTCTTTAGACTATTGGTACCTATATTTTTGACTTGTAGTTTTCTTGCATGGTTGAGTATTGTTGTTGGGTTCAATCATGTAGTTTCAAGGGTCATATGTATCTTCAACTATCATATTTTTTTCCTTTTTTTTCCATTTGATCATTATTTGAGTGGTGTCGTTAGGGGTACTCATGCATATTGGTGTCTTATTGGTCATGATTATCATCCTGATTTCATAGGAGATTCTTGATTTTAGCACTATAGTAGTCATCTTTTGAAAATTGTTTATATTTTTTTTTGTGCTTTAGTGATGTTCTTCATGTTCCTATTCTTTTTGGGACATTGTTTTAGAGGCTTCTTAGTCCTTTATTTGTCTTTCTCTCTTTTTGAGAGGATTCTTTTCCCATGAGGTTTTCTCCTTTTCTCCATTTTTTAGAGATCTTCTATACATGAGTACCTTGTTAGGCTTTAGTCGTCATGACCCATCTTTTGCATTTTATGCATTCATATTTAGAGGTTTTAGCTACTCCCTAACTTGCACTTAAGTAGGGGTGGTGGAGTAACCTATTATTCTAGTGCTTAAACTTACTTAAGTCATGTTCCTTTTCGTGTCTCAAGTCATATGATGAGGACACATGTCATGATATCCTTTCATCCTCACCTAGGGATTCCTTAGGGTTGTTTTTATAGCTTTTATGTTTCCTTTATAAAAATTCACTATATCATTATTATTCATTCAGTGAGGTTTGTATAATCAATATGATTCATCTTTCTAGATCAATCTAACCTCCATAGCCTAGATTTCTCTATGTGTGGCAGGTGTTTAATTGCAAATGATCTTTGGGAGTTGTAGGGTTGAGGGATCAACTCCAACATCTATTTCACTTAAATCACAACTCTAGCCAAAAGTACGAGACTAGTTTTTCTAAGTTACTTTCATATCTAGCTATAATTGAATAGGCTTTGTAACTCTACTTTTTTTCTAACTAAACTTCTATATTATAAGCAATTTTATTAACAATTTTTTTCATTCTCTAACAAGATATTTAACTTATTAACATACATTGTGAAACAATTTCATCTTAGAGTTAAATTATTAATACTACTTGATTGCAAATGAATATTAATAATTTAAGGGGAAAAAAATTGAACAATTATGTTTTCCTTTCTATTATATTTGTCTATCATCGATGGTTATTTTCCTTATATTTTTCTCAATCTAAGATTTAAAATAAAAATAATAATCATATATAATTCATGTGGTGGATCTACATTAGGCATTTTTCTTTTACATGACAAAGATCAATAAATAAAGGCTAAGCCTTTTTTTTGGTAGAATAGCTAGAAATAGTGGACTGGCATCTTTCCATGATGAGGTGATATTAAATAGTAAAATAAAAGCTAAATGATCTAGTAGGGATTAAGTTTATCATTTAGATTTTTATTACATAGATTTTCATTCATTGTTGGGTCATTTTGTAACACCCCTCCATTTTGGTTCTTTTGATCGGCAGTGTTCTTCCTTGTTATGTTGTTGTTGTTTATGTTTTGACTTTAGAACTTGGTTACTGTTTGATCACGAACTATTAAGCGATGCGTATGTTATATTCTAATGTAATGGAATTTTACTCTGATGGTATATTTATGGCATGCTTTGGATTATCTTAGCAAATATTTGAATTAATGATGCTTACACTTTTGATTATATTATTGAAATTAGATCGTCAATTAGTAATTTTGTATTGGTGAAGGGGACGGGATTGTATCACTCGCTTGCGAGTGCCCTACGATTATGAGATTTCCTCTTCACGGTGTGTTTTATTATATCATATATATTCATGTTCAATATATTCTTTGTTCGTAGGTTGACAGGTACATGACATCGACTCCACCTGATTTCACAGGTTTGAGCATGTCCATTGACCAATAGTAATTGATTGGGAGATAGTAGCTAGGTTTTCTGTGCCAAGTCGTCACCCTAGTCATAGTGTGTCGTCGGGTTGTTGTCAGGTTAGTTGTTTTAATTTGGTCCATTTCACCTTGAGTATTTATTTAATTTCAAATTATAAAGGGTATTAAATGGCTTGTGTAGTGACATAAAATAAAAGATGGCATTCGCGTGCTCTGTAAGCCGAGCTAGGGTGTCTGTGCCCTAGCTCGTTCTCTGTGTCCTATTAGTTGTTGTGTTGTGGGGGTTTTTTGCTGCATTCGGGGACTGTGGCAGGAGGTATCATCTACTAAGATTCTTTTGGCTCCTTCTTCCTGTGTCGGCGACTATTGTGTGAGGGCTGGCGTACATTGTGTTGGGCGCAGGCTACCTCTTACCATCAGGGACTCTTCTTTGGTGCTGTCGGGCTGTGTACAGCTGGTCTTGGCACCTGATCTCCTCCTCTGCCCGCGTGGGTCTGTGGTGAGGGTGAGTGGTCCTTGCATTTTTGCTTGGTTGGCCAACCATCTTGTGGGGCCTTGGTTCTTCCCACCGCTGTGTGGGTTTGTCTTTTCTAGAGGCTTTCTTGCTACCACTTGGGTGGCTCCTGGGTGGAGGAGGATAGTTCTTTCTCTTGGGGTTTTTCCTTTTCCTGCAACAGTGACCTGGGGGCTTGCATGCCTACCGAGGTTTTTTTATTTTAGTTATGTCGTGTGGGGAAACTTTTGGGGCTAGCCCCAAATTGGATTTATGATCAGCATGTGGTTCGAAGCTTTCGGCGCATGGTGGGAATGTTTTCGACAATACACTGTTTTCACCGAAGACAGAGATGAATGATCTAGGACCGGCTAGTGGTTCCCAGATAAAGAAGATTAATGGGTGTTTGGAAAGATGCAAAGAGAGACTAAAATTGATTATTCTGATGGAGATGCTTGCAGATGATATTGAATACTATTTGAGGCACTCCTTTTATTGCAAGTTCATGGGTTTGAGAGTTTCACTGCAATTTTTGGAATCCTGGGCCCAGCGGACATGGATGTTGGAGGGGGAGATGGAGATTAGGCTCCTTGCGAACAACTATTTTATGGTCTTCTTTGATTGCATGGCGGATCGGAATCGGGTTTTTGATGGTGGTCCCTATTTTTATAACCAGGTGGGATTGTTTATCAAGCCATGGCATGCAGGCTTCAACCCGACTAAGGCGCTACCGAGTCAGATTCTAGTTTGGGTTTGGTTGTCGTGGTTTCTGGTTGAGTGCTGGCGAGATGATGTGTTACATTTGGTGGCTTCAATGCTCAGTAAACCTATTGGGTCTTCACAGCAGACACAATTTAAAAAGGTAATGACTTTTGCTCATATCTGTGTAGAAATTGATTTAAGCAAGCCATTACCAGATTCTGTTGAAGTGAGTGTTGGATCCTATACTTGGGTACAACAGCTAGATTATGAAACCCTACCTTTTCGATGTCATTTTTGTCATGAATATGGTCACTTGCAGCGTAGGTGCCCTAGGGCTAAGCCTATGGCGCCCCAGCCTTCTCAGCCTTCTCGCAATCCGCCTAGGGTTGATAAAGGGAAGGAGCCTATTCCAGGTGATGGGAACGGTGATGATGGTTATGTCCCTATCAAGGCTCACAATAGGAATTGAGGGCAGAAGCGGACCTTGAGGGAGAGGCAGGATGATGACACTTTTAATAGGTTTGAGGTGTTGGATGATCTCAGCCAGCAGGAAATGAATCCAGGGTTGATGAACTTGGATCAAGGAACTTTGGGTACAGGACAGGACGGGCCTCCTTTGGAAGCTATGCAGGTTGTGCAGGAGATTGGTGTTGGGAAGATGGATATGGTTCAACAATTGGTTGTCCAGGCTGAACATGATTCTACTATTGGAGCTATGAAGAGTGGAGGAGGAGGATCTCCATTGCCCCTGAAAGAAGGTATGGAAGTGGGTAAGAGCTCTTTGTCCTCTTCTTGCTTGGGTATTTTGCAAAAGGAACTAAAGAAAGGGGTTAGTGAGAGGACCTCCAAGCTAGGAAGGAAAAAGAATTTGGACAAGATTAAATTAGCGGGAGAAAATTTGGTGGAGTTAGGATCAGTCAAGACTCTGGATTCGTATTTTTCATGCCCCCAAAAATGATTGTCCTCTCATGGAATGTAAGGGGCTTGAATAGTGGCCCTCGACAAAAATTTGTTCGTGATTTGGCTAGGAATCATTCTCCAAATGTTATTTTTCTTCAGGAGACTAAATTATCTGTGGATAATATGTTGGACATGGCACCTAAGCTGTGGAAATATGGTGAATGCCAGTGTGTGGGGGCTCTTGGTGCTTACGGGGGGGTGGCTTGCTTTTGGAACCCTCAGAATATTTTCCTTCTTTGGTGAACGTCCTCTATATCCTCTATGTCCTTGGTTGCCTCTTGTTTTGAGACTGGTGAGTGTGTTCTCCTCTCTAATGTGTATGCTCCTGTAGAGTTTCAGGGTAAACAGCTTCCATCTTCATTTTGTTCGTAGCTTAGCTCCTTTCCATTTGTGGATTATGGCTGGAGATTTTAATGCTATTGTGGAGTTGTCTGAGAAAATAGGTGGTATTGCTAGGTTGGGGCCTTCTGCTCTGCTATTCAGGGATAGCATTTCAAATTTAAATCTTATTAATATTCAGCCCAGTAATGGTCATTTCACTTGGAATAATAGGAGAATTGGTGAGAGTTGTGTTGCCAAGAGGCTTGATCGATTCTTGGTTTCCTGTTATTGGGTTGGAGACTTGTGGTCAATTAGATCTGAAATTCTAGATTGGAGAGGTTATGATCACTGGCCCATAAATCTTAATATTATTTCTGCCCAAGCACCTCGTTCTCCCTCCTTTAAATTCTAGCTTATGTGGTTACGGGATTCTACTCTTCTTGACCAGATGGCTGTGTGGTGGAGGATTGGGAGACCTGCTTTTGGTACGGCAATGTACACTTTTTCCAAGCTTCTTTAGTTTGTCAAATATCAGCTTAAAAGGTGGAATCAGAGATGTTTTGGTAATATCTTTCATGATAAGGTTGCTGCAAAGGATGATTTGAATAATATTACTCGGTTGATTCGTGAGAATGGGGCTTCTAAGGGAGGAGGCTAGGACTCTAAAAGTGGTTGAGGAATTGGAGTTGCAGGAAGAAATCTATTGGAAGCAAAAGGCCCGAGTTGAATGGCTACAGGAGGGTGATAAAAACTCTACTTTCTTCTTCAATTCTGTGAAGGATAGGAGGCATGGTAATTCCATTTATGCTCTGGTGAATGATAGGGGGGATCATCTTGCCTCATTTCAGGAAATCTCTGCTGAGGCTTCTCAGTATTTTGCTGCTTTATTTAGGGAGGATTTGTGGGGGGGCTCTGTTGAGGAAGCACAGGTTCTTTCTTGTATTCCTCAATTGGTCTCTAGGGAGGTGAATGAGTATTTGATGAAAGAGATCTCTCTTGATGAGCTAGAGGGGATTGTGTTTCAGATGAAGAGGGGTAAAGCTCCTGGCACCGATGGTTTCCCGATTGAGTTTTTTCAAGAATTCTAGGATATCATTCAGTTGGATCTTCTGGCAGTTGTCCATGAGTCCCAGAGGAATAAGCAAATGCTTCATGCCATGAATTCCACCTTCCTTGCTCTCATCCCCAAGTGTGAAGGGGCTGATAGGTTATCTCAATTCTGACCTATCTCTCTTTGGAATGTGGCTTATAAAATCATATCCAAGTTAATGGCTGAGAGGTTGAAGAAGTCGATTAAAGTGCTGATTTCAAAGGAGCAGAGTGGTTTTGTCGCGGGTCGTCAAATTCTTGACGGGGTTGTCATTGCTACGGAGACCATCCATTCCATGGACAACTCCCATGAGAAGGCAATGTTCATTAAGCTGGATATGGCAAAGGCTTATGATAGGGTTAGATGGTCTTTCCTGTGGAAGATCCTTGTTTCTTTTGGCTTTGACGAGGAGTGGATCCAATGGGTCATGAGTTGTGTCACGTCTATATCCTTTTTAGTCCTGATAAATGGAGATCATTCTAAACTTTTTGGCGCTTCTAGAGGTTTGCGTCAAGGGGATCCTCTTTCTCCGTATCTTTTTCTGCTTCTTGTGGAAGGTCTTGGACGTTTGTTGAAAAGAAACGTGGAGCTTGGCATCATTCAGGGTTGGCAATGGGGCGGAGATTTTCCCCCGCAATCTCACCTACAGTTTGTTGATGATACGGCCTTGATGGGGTTGGCCACTGTTCAAGAAGCTACCAATTTGAGGCATGTGCTGGACGTTTATCTCGCTGCTTCGGGGCAATTGATTAATGAGGAGAAATCATCCATCTTCTTTTTCAATACACCGACCCCCATTCAGAGAAGAATTGCTAATATCTCGAGGTTTCAAATTGGGGTTCTCCCTTTGACTTATCTGGGTATACCAATTTCTGTTCGCCGGCTCCCCAAGGGTTCTTGGCAAAATATTATTGATAAGCTCCATGCAAAATTTAATCATTGGACCCATAGATGGTTGTCTTTTGCTGGGCAGGTTCAACTTCTCAAGTCAGTGGTGCAGGCTCTCCCTACCTACCGTTGTATGGTTCAGGTGGCTCCGATGGGTTTTCTTAGGGAGTTGGGTTCCCTTGAAAGGAAATTCTTATGGGCTGGAAGTTTATCATCTTCAAAGTGGAGCCTGGTTAGGTGGGATGTTGTGTGTAGCCCAACGCAATTTGGTGGTCTTGGTCTTCGCCAATCTGCGTTGTCCGGAGTGGCTGTGGCTGCTAAGCTATTCTGGAGATGGTGTGTGGAGTAGGATCAGTTGTGGGCCAGAATTTTATCTCATAAGTATTTTCAGGGGATTCCTCTGCATGATCTCCCTCGTTACCCTCTTGAGGGGAAGGGATCGGTCATTTGGAATACTCTTCAGAAGGGTGCGAAGCTCATCAAGGATGGTTTATTTTGGATTTGCAGAAGGGGCACTAATGCTCTTTTCTGGTCGAATTCTTGGGATGGTTTCCCTCCACTGACTTCTTAGTTCCCCAACCTGCTTCCTTTGTGCCAGAGATTTCTCATGGCTGGCTGGTCTAGGGTGAGTGACTTCAAGTCTATTGTTTCTTTTGGTCAGTTGGAGGTGGCTCGATGGAAGGATCTTGCAGAGTGGTTGGATTTGGGTCTGGCGGAAGAATGTGCTGAGCTTCACAAGATTATTTGCACTAGGAGTTGTAGTTCTCTTCTAGAAGAGGATATTCTTGCTTGGACCCATAATCCTAAGGGGGTTTATTTTGTTGCTTCTGGTTATCAGGTGCTATTGGCTCAGAAGTTGACTGGGGTGGAGGTTCATTGGTGGAAAAGGGTGTGGAATAAGCTCTAGTGGCCAAAATGCAACTGCTTTGTTTGGACTGTGGCATGGAATAGGTGCTTGACCTAGGATAACATTTGTAAACGGGGATTCTAGGGACCTTCGATTTGTGTCTTGTGTGGGTGCGCGGAAGAGGATTCTTCGCATTTGTTCTTCCGTTGCCCCTTTGTGGTGCAACTTTGGCATTGGTGGTGGGAGGTGTGGAAGCTTCCTTGTATTCATGCTTGCTCTTTGGTTGAATTCTGGGATAGTATGGGAAGACCTCCCTCTATGGCTTCCTTTTTGCAGGAGATCTGGTATGTGGGCCCTACCTTTTTGCTTTGGCAGATTTGGCTGGAGCGGAACCGCCAAATTTTTCGTGATCAGAAGATGGTGGGTCAGCAAGTGTGGTTGCGTATGTTAGGGATGGTGCAGGAGTCAGTGTTGGCTAAGTGTGATGTGGTTTTCCCCTTGGAGAGAGGTGATGCTGAGTTGGTGGACAGACTGGGTCTCCAGGAAATTCATTCCTCTTTTGTCAGCTCCAGGAACTACAGGCTTCAAAAAAAGAGAGTTCAACGGGTTGGAAGATGGTTACCTCCTCCAAATGGATTTTTAAAGATCAATACGGATGGTTCTTCTAGGGGAAATCTAGGGCCTGCTGGGATTGGTGGGGTTGGCAGGGACTCAGTTGGGTCGGTGATTTTTCTGTTCTCTATTCATGAGGGGGTGAAGACTGTTAACTTCATGGAGGGTCTGGCGATTCTTTATGCTATTGAGAGGGCCCTTGCTTTGGGATGGCAGAAGGTTATATGTGAAGTTGATTCACAGATCTTGATTAATCTGTTGAATGAGCAAAAGATATCTGATATAAATTGGTAGTTGGCTTTGGTGGTTCAGTGGATTCCCCAGGTTAGTTCTCGGATGGAGGAGGCATCCTTTGTTCACATCCCAAGGGAGTGGAATTGTGTTGCCGACTGTTTGGCTAAATGGACCTCTGAGCATGATAGCGGTTGGAAGGTTGAGGATTGGGATCAGGTTAACCCTGAGCTACGTCTGGATTTGGACCGATTCTTTGAGGAGGATAGGATACATGGGGATAGTTGATTTTGTTTTTGCTTTGGGGTTGTTTCCCTGTTTCCTGGGGCTAGCTCCCTTGGTTTTTATTGTAATGCTCTTTTCTGATTTCCAATAAAGTTTTTACCCCTTTGTTTCAAAAAAAAAATGGCTTGTGTAGTTAAATTGATGATTAAATATATCTCTTTGTAATGTTGAAAAAGTAGTTATTTATTAATTAATTTAATTTAATTAATAAAATAATCTAATCTTGAATTAGATATATTTTATTGACTAATTAAATTAATAGGGATAAATTAAATCAAATTAGTTGTTTGGCATAAAGTGATATTTTGATTTAAAATAGAAAAATAGAAATATGCTTTAAATTTCACTTTTTGGAAATAAATTTGAAAAATAATTTCTTTATAAAATTATGAATTCTTTTTGTAAAAAGAAATTTATTTTAAGTGCATGAAATTCCATTTGGAAATTAAATTGATTTTAAATTTTTTAAAATGCAAATATCTCCAAATGTTCAATAAATTTAGTGGGTGGGATATTTTTAGGGGTTTGACCAAAATTGGGGAAACTCTATGAGAGCAAAGGAATTTCATTTTGAAAATTTTAATTTTTTTTGGAATTGGGAAGAGAAAGGATTTGGCTATTGTTCTTGGTTTTTTTTGGAGGAGGCAAAGTGAATTTCTTGGTTGAGTTGGAAACTCCATTGGCAATCTTCTAGCTTTGGGAGAGAAAAAAACCAGGTTCTTTGCTTGATTTTTGTTTCATTTTAAAAAAAAATTACAAATATTTACATGCTATTGGAAAAGCTTCAAATTCTTTGTGAGTTGCAATGAAAACCCATGTCAAAATCTTGTTTTAAATTTGAAAAGAAAGAAAAAACCACTGTTAAAATCTTGAGAAAGATTTGGAATTTTTGTAGAAAACTCAATCTCTTCAAACATAAATTTTGGCAAAATATTTGATTTTTTTTTTTGAAATTAAGAATTTATATTTGTTGGGTATTTTGTTTATGTAAGAAAAATTTCTTCAATTTGACTGTAAGCTAAGAAATTTATATATATAATATATATATAATATACATATATATATTTTTTAATAATATATACATACATATACATACTATATATATATATTCATGAATTTAAAGGTCTGGTAAAAACCTGTGTTTTTCTTCTTTATTTTTATATATAAATTTTTTTATAGTGTAAAATTTGGGGGGTGGGGGTTGCCCCACAGTCGCCCCCATATGGAGGTGCTGGCTGTGGGGGTAGCGCGCGCTGCCCCCACAGGCAGCGTCCCCATGAGGGGGAGACTGCTACGCAGCCACCCTGCATGGGTGCTGCGCAGCCCAACAGGGGTTGTGTCCCCTGTTCTAGGTTGCGCAGCCTTGATTTAGGTTTTGACTTTTTTTAAAAAAATCATTTTTTTAAAATTTTTATTTAATTTTTATTAAATTTAAATTTTTATATTATATGTTATATAATATATATGTATTATATATATAATATTTAAATATTATATTATATATATATATATATATTAATTTAAATAAATTTTTTATGTTATTATTTAAATATGTATTATATACATATATTGCATATATATATATATAAAATAATGGAGATCTTTTTCTTAATTAGTTGAAATAAAAATGTTTTTTTTTAAAAGCTATTTATATATTTAAATAAAATGCACATATTTAAATGTATGAGTTTTAAAATGATTATTTTTTTTTTGACAATTAATTGGAAAGGAATTGTCTTTTTAATCAAATGATTTATTTAAGAAAAATTTAATTTTGATTATTATGGATAATCGAGGCAAATGAAATTAAATGGTTAGATTTAAATTTCTCAATGTTACTCATGTAATCTATTTACTCTTGAGTGTTTGCTATAATGTTAATTATTTTTATGGTTACGTGCAATATGCCATTGATGTGCTTGGGTTTAGGAAACCCTAACATTAGTTTATTGAGTTGCTTGAAAGGCTTTCTATATAATGTTTTCATTCTTTCTCGATGTTGGGCAAATAGGTTATTTGTCTAGTAAGTCTTTCAGAGGAGTTATTCTAGGTTGGGATGTTTTATGTGGTGGTTCAATTTACGAATTGCCTTGGGAAATGCGTATAGTTGCATCATGTTGTTTCACCCGGTTTTCACAAATGGGGATGGTTTGTGCCTCCTTGGGATTAGGAGAGGGTTATGTGGAGTGAGTTTTGTATTTTGTTTTCCTCCAGTGTTTGGAGTGAGTTTCCTTTGTTCGTTGCCTCCTTGGATTGGAGAGGTCGTCTTATCTAGTTTACCTATTGGATTGTGGTTTTGTACCGTGTGTGTTGTCGTTAGGAGAGTGGCTCTTTGTGGGGGTTCGACACACAAAGGGGTGCCAGGGTAACTCACCTAGGGTTTAATCAAGTAATAATTTAAAATAATTAATGGGGAACTTTCACACTAATAAAGATAATGAATGCCTCTCTCATGAAGCATGTGTTTGTTAAGGCTCGAGATGAGACGAGACGCATAGTTTTGCATGAGGGTCCGACGGCCGGTAGAGGCAAGCCAGGGTAACCCAAGATGGGGGTTTGGTAGCCTAGGAAGATTGAGCTAGGGTAACTCATAGCAATTTATGTATGACACTCTTCCTACGTCAGTAGTCAGTCAGATATTGTGTGGTGTACAGATGATGTTCATGATCATTGTTCTCTGGAAGCATTGTAACTTTGTGTTAAGTGATATTGTGGTTGTAGAGGTTTCAGTTCAGTTATGTTTTAGCCCGTGTCTAGAGGTAGATGGTCTTGTATAGGAATTCCCAGTTACTATCTCCTAGCACGAGGTGTGAGCCTTCGGGTATCACATGGTTGGGTGGAGCGTGCACCTTATCCGTTGGGTCTTCTTCTTGTTCATGTGGACGAGATTTCCAGTTGGAGAGCTCGTGGGATCCAGTTGCTTCTCATGCTTTATTCTTTCAGTTGATTTTTTTTTTTTTTATTACCCCTCATTTGTTATCAAGGTGGAAGTTGTAATATGTAATCATGCTTATTGGATGTATCTCATTTGGGGAATGAGTGTTGTAATCTTATTGTAAATTTATTGTTATCTGAAATCAAGTGGTATCTATTATCCTTTGATGTATTTTATCATGTATGAAATGTATGCGTTCTCAATTCCTTAAGTAATTAAATGTTATAGTTATAATTCATGTTCCTTGTTTGGGTTTAAGTAACTCAGTCTCGTAACCTTAAGGGATTGGTTGGCAATGGTTAGTGAACTTGCATGTTAATTGTACTTAAACAACAACAAAAAAATAGTCTGTTTGTGTAGTAAATTGCAACTTCCCCTAGGGTTGCGTGGCGGGGCGTTACACATTTTAGAGGGAATTTTTCGGTAAAAAATATGCTATTTTATTTTTAAAAAGTTTTTTAGAACTTAATAAAATTTGAATAAGATCTATGATTTTGTTTTTTAAATTTTCATCAAAATGGAGTGATTATTTTGATGAAAATAGTAATACATTAAAAATATGTCAAAAAAGATAAATGGTAATTATATTGATATTATTCAATTTTAATATTGATATGTATTGAAATTTTGATTGATCTAATACAATATATTTGCTTAAGCATAAATCAAATCTAGATTAAACATTACATAGTTCAAAGGAATAAATAATTTGATACTTGGATTTTTAACAATCATAATATTAACACAAATAAATATTTACTATCAAACATTTAAAATTGAGTGATTATTTTGATGAAAATAGTAATACATTAAAAATATATCAAAAAAAGATAAATAGTAATTTTATTGATATTATTCAATTTTAATATTGATATGTATTGAAGTTTTGATTGATCTAATACAATATATTTGCTTAAGCATAAATCAAATCTAGATTAAACATTACATAGTTCAAAGGAATAAATAATTTGATACTTATATTTTTAACAATCATAATATTAACACAAATAAATATTTACTATCAAACATTTAAAATTGAGTGATTATTTTGATGAAAATAGTAATACATTAAAAATATATCAAAAAAAGATAAATAGTAATTTTATTGATATTATTCAATTTTAATATTGATATGTATTGAAGTTTTGATTGATCTAATACAATATATTTGCTTAAGCATAAATCAAATCTAAATTAAACATTACATAGTTCAAAGGAATATGATACTTAGATTTTTAACAATCATAATATTAACACAAATAAATATTTAATATAAATACATGCAAAAATTAAAGTACTTCATATAAATGGTGATATAAATAAATATATGGATGATATGTTGTATTCAAGATATTTGGAGGATATATAAATGCAAATGTAAGATGATGATACAATACTAATGTAAAAAACACTAAATTTTTCAGCTAAGGGACGCAAAGGTGATGCAGATTACAATAGTCATGTCCTTCATGCATTGTATTTTGGATTATATGTACTGCTCATGCTCCAACCATTTTTGTTACTGATGATTGGCATAGTTATCTGTATTTGTGAGTTGTATGCTCAACCATTTTTGTTACTGATGATTGGCATAGTTATCTGTATTTGTGAGTTGTATGCTTGCTAAAGTCATTTATGTTACTGATGATTGGCATAGTTATCTGTATTTGTGAGTTGTATGCTTGCTATGTCTAGTGCTTTCTCGCTCTTTCTTTTGGCAGTCCATCTTTAGGACTGCATTCTTTAACTTATTGTACTTTTATAGCTTTGTTCAATACAAAAAAAAACACTAAATTTTAAATTGAAATATTAATAGGTGTCTTGTGCATAATTTATTTTATGTGTATATGTTTTATTTTTATATTTAATCATGTCTATTATAATTTTATAGAATAATTATTTTATTTTATTTTATTTTTGATACGTACACGCTTTTGACTGGAGCTATGAACCAGTGAGGCCACATTTTTTGGGGGACCTCATCCCCATTGTCTTTCCATTGAGCTCTCTGAGACACTATGTGTCAGGGTTCCGTAGCAACCGTCAACAACAGTCGTCGATGGGTGAGCCGACTGTGTGCAATGTTCCTAGATCGAACCCCAAGCCACCGTCTCATCTCCTTCTTCCGTCCGTCCCGCCTTTCTACTTCCTCCACAAGCCTCCTCCGTAGCCTTCTTTTTCGCCTGCTCCTCTACCTCCGTCTTCATCCTCCTGCAACCTCCTTCACTATCTCCTTTCTTCCTCTATCACCTCTTTTTTCCTCCTTTCTCCTCTGACTCCCGTCCTTCATCATCCAACCTTCCATTTTTTCGTCTTCCTCCTGACGCTTTGCTTCCACCTCGGGCCTCCTCCGCAGCCCCCTTCCACCTCCTTATCACTCCACGGGAGGGTCCTCTTCCGCAACTTCTTCCGCCTCCTTATCACTCCACGAGAGATCTCCTTGTCTCGCCTCCTCTGCTTCCTCTAGCTAGGTGTCCTCCCTTATCCCTCCATTCGCGTTGACTCCTTGTTTCCTTGTCTTCTTCCAGCCTTGCACCTGCGCTGCTTGCGTCACGGCCTTATCTCCTCTTCGTTCCACGAGCCAATCTCTGCCCCAAGCCCCGTAGGGTCCAGCGTAGCCTTGAGCACCACTCTGCGTCCTTCTATCCACCTTGTACAGCGTGCAACATCCTTCATACCTGCAAGCAACGGGTGAGTCTTGAACATGAGACTGCCCTTTCAACAGGGCTTGTGACTTGCCGTCACACTGTGGGGTCATCCCCTAGAGTAATAAAATTTTATTTTATATATATATATATATAAGACATGAGATATTTCAAGATGTCATTATTAATTTTTTATTTAAAATGGATAAATACCTTGAGATTGTATCTCTCCACTTTTTTGATAAATATCTTCACCATAAAAAATAGATATAAAATTATTTTTTTATTCACTTAATAATTACTTTACTTTATTTCACTTTAGAATAATTTGACTTATTACATATTTAAAAAATTTCATTTTTTAATTTCATTTTACTATAAAATTATTTTATTTACAACATATTAAAAAAATTAATGCTTTTACTTTATTTTAAATAGAATTATTTATTTACTTTAAAATTTAAAAAAAATATATATATTTAAAAAATAAATATCAACTTTAAATTAAAAATAAAAATAAAAAATCATTTATTCTTTCACATCATAAATGAGATACTTCCCCTTTGTCACTAGAAGTTACACCTATAGCATAAAATTTAATAACTATTATTTTAGTTTTTAAATATTTTCATCTAGATTTTATAGCCGCATATTCCTGATACATTAAATAATTTTTTTTATCTTAATACTTTTCAAAACAACAAACTCTTCTTGTTAATTTTGTCCCCATAATGCTCATTACTTTTTGAAAAGAAGAGAATACTTAAATATTTGTTTAACATTTTAAATCTCAAAATATTCTCACACGACTTTAGTCCAATCTGTTTTAAGATGTCGGGAGCACATTTTCAAACAAGGACAAATTATACACACAAATTTACAAACGCTACCCACCCTATGAAAGGCTTTTTCTTCTCCTTTCTTTTTCAAGAATAATTTATGAAACATGAAAAAAAAAACAAATTATTCATTTATAATGATATAAGCATTAAAATTGATTTTTCTTTTTCACGTTCTATTTTTTTCATATATAAAACAAAAGAATAAAGACAATAATGCTTTTGTTTTGTTTGAGCTATTGTCCATGTCTATAGTTGTACAATAGAGATATTTATATAGGTTTGACTTTCTTCAATTTTGTTTTTTTTGTTTCATCTTGTTGTTTAAGCTTGGTCTAGCTTAGATTTTGAGAGTGTGTCATCTTCTCTTTTTTTATAAATAGTTTATTCTCTTTTTAATATATTAAAATTAATACAATATTATTCATTAGAAAAATATATGAAAAAATATTTTTTAAACTTGTTAATAAAATGTATATATTGTGTATAAACATGACAAAAGTTACGTATATGATTCTAACATTGTTAAATACATACACAACATTCATATATAGAATGTATAAACATGACAAAAGTTACATAAATGATCGCAACATTGTTTAACACATACACAACACCCATATATTTAATGAAGAATTTAAAAAATCCATGTCTCTATATATTTCTATAATAAAAAGGTAATTGTAAGTAAATTTCATTCATCCCTACTTAAAGTTTATGGAGGATTGAAAAAATAGACTCTAATAAAAATTTATTGTAAATTTTTTAAAAAAAAATTTACAATTTTTTTTAGATGAACATGGTATGGAAAAGATTTCTATCTATAGAACATGTGGATGAAAAATATCCTCTAATATATATTTTTTTAAATGAACATGGATATGGGTGTGATGAGAAAAGTTCTAGTAATAGATCATTTATAACTCATTTTAAGAGGTAGATGAAAAATATCATGTTAGATAATTTATATGATTGACAAATATTTATGAGAGATATTTTATTAACACTATTTCTTATGCATAGTGAAATTAATTTGCTCTAAAGAATGGAAATGTCCACTTCTCTAAGAAGTTTCAAGTTAAACAAGAATCACAATGGTGTTTATTAGAAGGTATAAGAGATTTATAGAACTTTATAATGATGAAAAAAGATTTATTGCGGAAAATGACCACATTATATTGTAAGGTATTGAAGTTGTATTGATGTACAAATTTTGTCTTTTGAGATTTACAAACAAAAAAATTAAAGAATGTAAATTCATTTAAATCAATTTCATATTAAAGGAGATGTTAGATATTGTTAGTGCAATTAAACAACTACCTAAAAAATTTATGGTATAAATTACCAAAGTTAAGAAGAGTCGTGAATTAATTTTTAGAGAAATTATTTTATTGCAAAGAAATGTTATATGCATGTAACACTCTAAATAATCATACATGAAACTTTACCAATTTGTTTCACACCATTTTTCTTTGATGTTATAAAAGTGAGCTCTTAACACTCAATTTGACTTATTCAAAACACTAAACTACCCTAACTTTAAGCCTATCACCTAAATCAACTTTGTACGCTACTTAGTCAAGACTAGTCCAAATATATATAGTTACTTCTTAATGTGACAATGTCACAACCCCAATCATTTACCTTGGATTAGGCTATGTTGCATCCTAGTCCTCCCAAATTAAATTTCAAATCTATCACTTTCTAAGGTAACTTTTTGAGAATGTGATTATTGTCATTATCCCACACATCAAAATCTCACATTATGTGTTTTAAGAATTTCATTTAAGGACATCACCCTAAGTCTCTTAGGATATTTGATTATTGGTATCTTGCAACATAATTCACATTTAACATATTTTAGTTATAGTTAAATTAGTCTTACTTTAAATTTAAGATATATTTCCATTAGCATCTTTGCTTAGTGTACACAACATATTATTTACACATGAATACCAAAAAGTGATTGCTATCAAACAAATCAACATTTATCCCATCACCTATAGTATCCCCCACTCTATTTTTAAGAACAACCACTTATTTGAAAAACATGTATTCAGAAAATAAATGTGCTTAGGTAGACAACATTAATCTTAGACAAAGTTACATATGTTACCTACCAAACATATTTTAGTTATAGTTAAATTAGTCTTACTTTAAATTTAAGATATATTTCCATTAGCATCTTTGCTTAGTGTACACAACATATTATTTACACATGAATACCAAAAAGTGATTGCTATCAAACAAATCAACATTTATCCCATCACCTATAGTATCCCCCACTCTATTTTTAAGAACAACCACTTATTTGAAAAACATGTATTCAGAAAATAAATGTGCTTAGGTAGACAACATTAATCTTAGACAAAGTTACATATGTTACCTACATTAGAAATAGGTTCCATATGATTTGTCTTAAACAATAAAATCATATGATTTGTCCTAAACAATAAAATTCTTAGAATGTCTCTATCGTAATCTATTTATCTTTATTCAAGTACTAGATCTTTATTTTGAGTCTTTCTTTATCACATATTTATCAATCAAACAAATTAAAATTAACATCATGATGGAAATTGGATAAAATCTCTACTCAAATATTTTTTAATCTCCATAACACATCATAATCTTTTATTTCAATCTTTTAAGTATTAACTCTCTATAATTCCACGTATAGTTTTATTAAACATGTACTTTTAATTTTTGAACCATAAAATATATAAGAGATTCCCAATGCTAACATAAAAACCTAATAACAATCTACAAACTAGAAAATAAACATCAATCCAAAATTAAATACCAAATACATTTTATACAAGTTGAGTAACTCTTTTTATATCAAAGATAATTTAAATAATAATTTTAAGTAATTTTTTTATTATATATATATATATATATTTATTTATTTATTTGTTTCCATCTAGTTTAATTATTAAATTTGTATTTCAATATTTTGTATTTTTGTAAGGATCGGCATTGGTTATATTTCTAATACTTCCTAGCTTTTTCTTACTACAATATCAGTAGTATTTTGTCTTAATATAAGTAGAAATATAAATTTAGTCATGAATATTGGGTTGATTTGAGTGCACAAATCAAAAATTCCATCATTGATTTAGATTCTCAAATGTTTTCTTGAAAAATGTTGCATTATAAATTGTCTATTGACAAGAGATTAAGATGATTGTTCTTTGGCTAATTAAATGTATTTTTTGTCATGTTGATAAAACTATGAAACACCTATTTTGGGGCTACATGTTTGCTAAAAAATAATGTTGAACTATTTTGAGAGACTGACCTACTATAATTGTCATAATCTAAGTTTGAAAGGTCCCTTATTTGGAATAGGCAGGAATAATTATGTTGTTGATTCAACTAGACATGTCCTCTTTTTCCATTTATGAAGAATCAAGTGATTAGTTATATTTTATAACTCTTCTATTCATTCAAAAATAATAATTATGAGGCTTTTGTAACATGCCCAATGTTCTACTTGGTAAAATTTTCTATGTTTTAGCCACAAGTGGACAGTTATGCTACTAGCATTATGAGCCATAAAAAATTTCTTTTCTATTCAATAATAAATGCATCATTTGAAATATAACTTTATCCAAACTTTCTATTGCATAATCAAAGAATCACTCCAATAATATAAGTATGATTTAACTTTACATAAATATATTCAAGATAACATTTCATATTTACAATTTCCATATAGATGGATACATGATTATATATGTAGCTTTAACAAGGTAACATGGGCTAAAAATACAAACTATTACAGATGCACCAGTATTGATGCAAACATTCTAGATGCCCCCTTTCCTTGGCACATACCTTCTAGTTGTCTCCAATGTTGAATGAACAAGACAATTGAGAGGGGGGGTGAATCAGTTGTAGCAAATTAAAACATCAAAACCCTCAATAGTAATTAGATCCACATGCATTCATTACCCTTATTCTGTTAAAGTGATTAATCATGAAATGCAAATAATTGAAATTGAAATAACACCACACACAAGAGAACACTAGATTTACATGGAAAAATTAATGAGGGAAAAACCATAGTGAGGATTAGCTCATGACATAAGTAATTGTAAAATCGGTACAAGGGCTCATTGCTAGAATAGGACACAATGTCCAAAAAGGCTCACTGCCACAAAAAGAAACAAAGAAGATAGAAGAGAAATGTTAACAGAGAAAAAATTATCAATGCAACAAGGAATCCACCACAAATTCTCCAACACTTTTGCAGCCTTGCAAGTTACATTTAAAATTTCAAATTAGGTCAACACTTGAACATTCCTACGGTGTATTAGGAATGAAGGCAACCCATATAAATCCTTAATTAGGACCCCAAATAAATCCTAACACTCCTCAACATGCTTCCACAAGCCTCACATGTAGTGTTAACACAAGGTCAGCCAATACTTGTGCTAAACACCATAAAACATTAAGTACATGCTTCCTTAAATCAATCTGAAACTTCTGGACAACAAAATTCACTTGAACACGATCTAGAATAATCCTTGAATCACCATACCCTACCAATTTGTGCCATTGGATACACCATTTCCACACAATAATATACATATTAAGGCTACCTTCCCTTGGACCATGTTTTTTTCCAATTTGACATGCATGAATAGCTCAAGGGTAGGAGTGGTCATAATTTCTCTCTTGAGAAACATCATGTTATTATTGTTTTAGCTTGATTTTCTATGTACCAATAATGTGGTTGAGTATGAAGCATTGATCATCAGGTTGTGGGTCACCATTTACCTCAAATTTAAATATATTGATATACATGGTGACTCACAACTCGTAGCTAGATAAAAATGGGTAATTATAAAACTAAAGAAGCTAAATTAACACAATATTATGAATTAGTATTATAATTTCTTACTTAATTTGATGAGTTTATTATTAATTCCATCTCAAGAAAATATATGGCTCCTTGACAAGCATGGATGATAATGGTCCTTGATTCATGTTGGTTATTCATAGATTAAGAAAAAATTATATTTGTGACACATGCATGAGTTATGCTACACTTACTAGTGAGAAGTGGTTTGATGATAAATGTATAGATAGATTTTGGGACATTGCCACCCCAATGTACTAAGAATATCAAAATTTGAATTCATAAGTTTTTTACTAGATGCCTTGGGAGTTATTTTTTACCAAGGCTTTAATGGTTTTTATTTAGATTTTAAACAACCAAGAGAAAGCTATTGCACTCTAGGAGGCCCATGGGGGAATACATAACAGTTGTATTAGCACCAAATTACTTGTTTAAAAAATTTAGGTATTAAGTAGATTACTAGAGAAAATGTGAAAAATATTCTCATGACTTTGTGCAAAAGTGTGCAACATGCCCAAAACATAGTAATCTAAAACATGCACTTGAACACAAGTTTCACCCGTATACTTCACCATGGCCTTTCTCTACTTGGGGACTTGAGTTGGTGGGTATATTTGCATCAAATTCATTTGAAGGACATACCTTCATCATTACATTATGAATTTAAAACAATATTATTGTTAATTTCTATACATAAAGGGGGATTTTTATCCATTGATTATCATTTTATGTCCCCTTTGATCTTGTGAGATTCATTGAACTATTCCACTCATCCAAGGCACCTTGCTTCTCATGTGTCTTCATGATCACATATTATTTATTTGTGCCTAACCACTTATCCATCAATATAATAGCCCATTTGTGACTAATGAGGGCCATCTTAATTGATTATTTGGGTGTTTATGCATTTGCTCCCAATTAATTTCCATTACACTTTTTTCACATCATCGCACTATCTTGCCCATGTAGAGGCAACCATTTTTACATACATTTTTGTGATCACATTTTACATATTGCACTCACATGACCTAACCATGTTGTAAGAGTTACACTAGAAAAACTATAACCTTCCCCGCACTATGCACCACATATTAAACCATGCATTATGATATTTCATTAACACCAAGAACCTATCACCTTACCTTGACCACGTGTACTCATGTCGCCACATTTGGGGATGTGATTTTTATAGTGTGCTATTTGCTTACATCTAGGCATTTTTGGTCATCAAGGACCACACCATCTTTTTTTTCCCACATTGAATGATAACTCCAATCCATGCACGCTTACCATGCCTATCTTTCAAGATGTTCTACTTGTTAATTGCATGATGCATTTATTATAGTTATTGCTTTACATGGTTGGTGTAGTTATATACTCACCTTAAATTTAAATTCATGTATTATTTTTCCCTTTCCAATTCCTTCTATCCAATGGAAGCAACCAATTAAGGGACATATCTTATCACTAACACTCCTATGTTAAAATTACAAACAATTACAAATGCCTACATAAAGACTCAACATTGTGACTAGATGGATCATTATTATATGACATGCCAATGTCTAGTACACCTTGTCATTCCATGATCATTAGGCTAGATAGAGATGTACCACTTTATGTACAAGTAGAATATTTAGGGCCCTTGTCTCTCTTGCCCTTCATTTTCATGATCGATGACAGTAAAATTCAACTTGGAGTTATCTTCATTGTTACTTGTGTGATAGAAGCTATTCATTATACATTTTTCCTTTGTTTTGTAGGCTCCCATGGAGCAACAAAAATTTAATGATGACATTTAGTAGGGCTCATTACTTTATATGGACTGAGGTATCCCTTTATGTTTGTATATTTTCTTGCATGTTTATGAGTGATATATACTTTGAAGTACATGATCATTCTAGAATTCACATCCACCTCAAAGTGGGGGCAAAATATAATAATAAAATTTGCATACCCATCCTAAATCCCATTTAGATTTGTACCCACTTTGAGAGAATACCTTAATGCAATTACATATTGACAAATGACATGCTCTTGTGCAAAGTTAAGCTTTTTCCACAATGTTAGTACTCACCTATTTACATACATTCCCACTTCCCTCATCTGTGTTTGTACATATTTCCTATACATCCATCATTTATCATAACCATTATTGTACCCATCCTAATACATTCACTATCCACCTTGAACTTTCTATCTTTGACCTTTGAGTTTTCAAAAAATAGTTTCAAATATTCAATTGCAATCATTTGTCATCATTAACCATCAAGAAACAAATATTCACATTGATGAAATGAGCATGTTAGGAATACTCCATTATTGCACTAAATGAATCAAGATTTGCATAATCCTCCTAGGAGCCTTTGCATGTTTGTAAGAGTGTTGTCTTCAACCATTCACACGATCATAAAGCCAATCTTTTTTCAAGAGTTGACATAGGAGAATTTGTACCCTAACAATTTAACAAACCTCTAAAAGTATTTCTTAATACTCTTAGTCTAGATAGTAGAGTAAACAACATTGATCCCAACAAACTAAGTAGTACACATTCATGCGATAGAGGACATATTCATGGATGTGGATTCAACTCAAATGAAAACATAAATATTGTATAGAATCTAAGATTATATACAAATAAAACAATCCTATTTCTAATTACAAGACAATCTAAATTCCATAATTACAACAAAATTATTCATCTTTGAACTCAAAACTAAATATCTTTATCCACTTTACATTTACTTTCCTATCAATAACATTTAAATTTAAAATGTCCATACCCATAACTACCACTTATTAACCTATTACTTTATTCTTATATCTTTGTATTGATTGAACCTTATTCTTATATATTTGTATTGATTGAATTAGCCTGGAATAATCATGGGAAATAAATGTATATATAAGAGCAAGTGTCACTGTTGCATGTGTACTAACAGTGTTATACATGCCACCATTTCCTAAGCAAAAAATATTATTATAAAATAAATTTTGGTCAAAATGGTTTGAATCTTGTGTACACAACCACCCTTTCCATCATGCACACCTGATTTTGTTTTGTTCAACATATAGTTGCCTTGCCCTATTCTCCATTCTCCATGGACATAATCATCACAACCTCCACCCAAAGGTTGACACTTCAATATTCTCTCATCAAAAGAAGACAATTATAATATTTTAGTCCAATTATGATATGCCTTCTCTTAAGCAGATTTTCCAAAAGACATTTTTCAATGCTATGTGGGCACCCACATAAGTGGAATTTTTACTTTAAAAAATTGGCATTTCCTTTAAAAATTAGAAGAGAAAAACATGGGTCTCTTAGTATTAGAACAAGTTTGAAGAGAAGATGGAAATGAAAAGAATAAAGTAAATTGAATGATATTTTTTTCATTTGGGAAGGCCTTGATTATTGGGAAATTATATAACTTTAGTTTTTTTATTTTGAGTGGAATCATTCAATTATTTAAAAAATATATTTATTTGTTTATTTTAAATTAAGGATCTAATTTCAAGAAGATTTTGTTTCTTTTTATTTCTTTATTTTGGTGTAATTTAAGTTTTAATTATTTTAAATTTTAAATTTTAAGCAATTAAATTAATCATACTTATTATTACAATTTACTTTTAGGAAAGGAAAATCAGTATAAAATTTGATTGTGATAGGGGGGGCAAAAGTTCAAACGGTGGGGCGCATAACCGAAATTAACGGCCCCTCAAACGAATAAATCGTGTCAGACTTTGATATGGAACGTACCGCTAAAACAGCCATTCCACCGACTGTAATCTTAAATTAAATTTTGACAAAGATTTTAACGGGCATATGTCCACTGTATTGTTACTGTAGATGTAGATGCATCGTGTGTACGCCGATGAAAAGACCCATAGATACGTGTCGGAAGCTTGTGGGTGGAGAAATTACATGCGATTACCATCGAAAAGCGCGAATAAACCCTGCTAAACTCCACAAATGGGATATATACATTGTGTATCCGTATGCCGGGCGCTGTGTGGGCACATGCATGTGACCACCTCGTTGCTGGTACATATTCTGCAGGACATACCCAGAAGGGTATGGGCGTGGAGCTCCGAGAACAGAGCGAAATTGACGGTATATGTATTCATTGTAGATATGTGCATTGTGTATATAAGCACATGACAGCGTACACCATTGGGTGGCTTGCTGGTTATAATTGGAAGTGGCGGTTAGTTTTGAGTCTTAATTTTTGTAATCAAGAGTAAAGTTCCGTGTCTTCATGTGTCTGTGGTAAATGAGCAATTGGAGTTAAGCTTCATTCATGTGTCTACGAGAGAAATGAAAACTAGGTTCTGGTAGGATTTTATGTTTTGTTTTTGGTTCGTTTCATTCTTAGTGTTTTTAGATGAATATGGATGTCGGTGTGATGGGAAAAAGTACAATGGATGGAGGAGGGTCTGCAACCTATTCTAAGGGGTGGACGAAAAAATTCAGGGTTGATGGTCTGTGTGATTGGCTGGTTTTCATGGGAGGTGCTATGTCAGCACTATTTCTTGTGTGGGCTCTGTGGAGAATTGGGTCTTCAAATTACAACGTGGAGAATCTAGAAGCAGAAGGCATTCCTTTAACTCACAAGTGCCAGTCCAGCAACAGTGGTGGCAACAGCTATGGTGGTTTTGTTGACTGGGATAAGGGCCCTGAAAACTTTTACAATGATCCAGAGGTGGGTTATACAATCGGGAAGTCAATTAAGGGCTGGGATATGAAGAGAAGACTGTGGTTGGAGCAACACCCACATGCTAAAAGTTATGCAAAGCCAAGAGTATTATTGGTGTCTGGCTCTCAGGCCACCCCCTGCAGGAACCCAATTGGAGATCATTTGTTACTGAGGTTTTTCAAGAACAAAGTGGATTACTGCAGGCGCCATGGGGTTGACATATTTTATAACACAGTGTTGTTGGAAGAGCATATGTATACTTTTTGGGCCAAGATCCCATTGGTGAGGGCAGCCATGGTGGCCCATCCCGAGGCAGAGTGGATCTGGTGGATGGACTCTGATGCAGCCATTACGGACATGGATTTTGAGCTTCCACTTGAGAGCTATGAGAACTATAACATGGTGGTGCATGGTTGGAAGCATTTGGTCTATGAAAAGAGGAGCTGGGTAAGCTTGAATGCTGGGATTTTTTTGATCAGGAACTGTGAGTGGTCTATGGACTTCATGGAGAGGTGGGCTAGTCTGGGCCCACAAACTCCTCAATTTGATGCATCTAGTAAACTGCTTTCAGATGCTCTGTCAGATAGAGCCTTTAAGGACTCTGATGATCAGTCTGCACTTGTGTATTTGTTGCTCAAGGAGAAGGAGAAGTGGGGTGATAAGATTTTTTTGGAGCATTTATATAATCTGAATGGGTATTGGATTGAGCTTGTGGGTAGCTACGAGGATATTGAAAATATGTACGGGGCCGCGGAGAAGGAGCATCCTATACTGAATCAGAGGCACGCGGAGGAAATGAGCAGGGAATATGCAGATATGAGGAAGTTCTACATGGGGTTTGATAAAATAACTGAAGCGGTAGGGCAAGCTGAGATGAATAAGAAGAGGAGGCCATTTGTGACACATTTCACAGGGTGTCAACCTTGTAGTGGAGACCACAACAAGATTTACGAGGGAGAGAATTGCTGGAAAGGAATGGAGAGAGCTTTAAATTTTGCGGACAATCAGGTGCTGAGAAATTATGGCTTCAAGCATGACAATCTTTCATCCAATCATGTAACGCCAATATCATCATTCTATATTCCATTTTAAATTAGACCAAAAATCTACTACTTGTGTATTTCTGTAGATAGTAGAAATCATCATTGTTTTGTAAGGATAGAAGCCTTTTGACAGGCCTACATATTTATCATGTTGATGGTCCTTTGTTGGCTTCTTTATTAGAAATTACTCATTTCTAAACACCTTCATTGTACTATGTGGAATGGTCATTAAAATTGCCAGGAGGAAAAAGAAGCAAGCAATTTTCCAATAAATGCCTTAAATGGTGATGACAATTAATCAAGTGTTTCTAATATTTGGAATATTGGATTCGATTGATGGCAAAACATACAAATCAAATGGATTTTACTTTTCGAGGAAAGTTTTATTCCAAATGAATTCATTTGCAGATAAGATAATCTGTGTGTATATCTAGTACATATAAATCAAATACTGTACCCTAGCTGACATGCATTTTCTAAATGAAATGAAGTATATGGAGATGGGCATCTAAAAGTCATAAAATTAATGAAAGGAATTCAGTAGATTCATAAACAAATATGGGATGATTTCAAAGATCTTGACAAGGTATAAAGAATGATAAGACCAAAACAAATCTTATCACCATTTTAAATGAGGTATCTTGTATGATGTAAAGGGCAAAAGCTGAGGCCAATCTGATATGATCCTTGTAAAATTCTACAACAAATTGGTGACTATCCTCTTTAAATGGTCGTGTATACAATATAAATACATCATATCGTTGTATGAGAGTTATAGGTTAGAAGAAGATTATAATTTTGGGGCATTGTTTCCGTCATTGGAGCTCTATAATTTTTATTCTTAGACATACAGAGTGAAATGCACTGAAATTTGAGAGACGAGGAAAAGATCAGAATATCTGCAGATCTGTCAAAGGACAAGCTCCTTGTCTGATTCGAGCTTAAGTTCTTGGGAACTAAAAACCCCAAGTAGCAGAGGATTAACCATATATAAGATTTTTTCGTGAAGATGTTGTCTCTTGAAAGGAAGGGAAAAAAATCTGAGAAATATGAGCGCTTTAGTGTCTTTGGAAGTTGGTTATTCTCATACTAAAGAGCGCTGGATGCTGAAATGCCCTCAGAATATGCATTGATGCCTTTTCAGAACAATAATATTTGGATTCAGAGCAATTCTTGTTCATCCAGGATTTCAGCGTAGCAAGCTACATCAAAGCATATATTATATAGGGTTCGATGCCTGTCGAAAGGACAAAACCCATGATGAAAGAAGAGAAACGAAAAGAGTTGGGTTTCAATCTACTGGAGATCTGGGACCTTGAATGACATGAATATGTTTGTTAAACATGTCAGCATCATGTAAGGCCAGGAGCTTGGATAAAGAAGGCGATAAGAATAAGATCTTCGTTGCCAAGTATCAGATGCAACGAGAATGCAACACTGGAGTATGTGTGACTTTGCATGTTGAATCCCTGAAACCCAAATGCAGGGGGGTTTACAAACTCATATACATGGAGTTGTGGGATTTAGAAAGCAACGCAAGCCTTAAAGACTTGAATAATCATAAAAATAAAGACTAGGATGTACCTATGGCGGTTTTCTTAGGAAACCAGTTATTCTGGTCAAGTATTTGAAAAAAGTTGCTCTGCATTGTTGTTACGTGAAGTGAACGTTTATTTCGCTTTCAATATATTGTATATGTCTAATATCAGAAAAGCATAAATGCTAAATAACTTGAACCAGCAAGATCTAACACAGTTTGAGTTATTATGAAAGGAAAATAATTTAAAATATGGACACTAAATGATATTGGGGAATTCCAACTTCCTCACTAAAATTCAGGGCATTGTAATCCGAGGATCTCAACATGAAAGGATCCATCTGAGTATCTTGTGAAATCTAGAGCTGCATGTTTCTGCAAAAAAGCTTCTTGCATGGTTTAGTTTTACTTTCCTTCATTTTTTCACAGGAGATTAATCTTGTTTCTCGAGGCTTCTTCATACCTCCAAATTTCCCAATCTCTTTTGTCCAAAATGCATTTGTCTAGGTTTTTTTTGTATGCTTCTGCAAGTGATTTGAGATGAGATGTATGCCAGAAGGGAAGCTTATTTCCTAAACATCATTGACCTCACTTTATTAGAGATGGAGAATATACTAATCCCTTCAAAATAAATCAGGATCTACAAATAAGAAGGTTTGAGATTTCCTCAATGGCTAGGTACAAGTTTTCTCTCTCTAGCTTCCTAATGTGTATTATTGCGAATTTCTGAAGAGCGGGCTATTATATGAGATATGAGATTTTTATATTGCCTATTTAGGAGTACCTGTTACTCTTTATCCATATTGATGTAGAATATCAGATATATCTTGCTATGCTTGTTCAACTTTAGAAAATGAAGAGGTTGCTTACACGTTATATTGAAGCAGATTAATGGTTATCTACTAATTTCTTTGATCTTCAAACCCAGTGAGGATATTTACAAAACATATTTGGTGATAGAAACATTCAGGATAGCTTATTAGAGCAGTAGAGACGGTAGTCTACTGGCTGGACTTAGTATTGATCAGTATCTAGGATTCTAAATTCACATTCTAATTCCTGTCCTATAAAAAGAACTCTTAAGCATGTATCCATATTTGTAGTACCATTGCACCTGCAATTTATAATCCAAAGTTCAAACATAGGCAGACCCAGAGTCTAATCTAACAGATTTCTATATGCCTTTCATCAGTCATCTTTTCATGAAGACTGTAGGTGCAAGTGAAATTGGCACTATTCTTCTCTGTTATTAGCTAAAAAATTCATCAATTTTCTGCTCATATCCAATTATTTGCCTTGGTTCCAGTTGTAGGCTTGACATCTTGGTCAATTTGGAATCTTTCTGCATCTCTCCACTAGCTTTAAACAGCAACAAAGCCCTTTATGTAGTGAGACCAATAGATTTTACAATGGCTTTTTGTGTTCCAGTTTTCATTCTACCCATTGATCACTTAAATGGTTAAAAAGACTCCATAATGAACCCTAGTTTGGAGGATCAACTAGATTTCCTGTTGAGGCTTTTGCTCCACTTTTTTTCTTTTTTGTAAAAATAAACAATAGCTTGCTGAGTCTGCAATTGTAAGTTGAAGGAGATTTTGGTTAAATGCCTTTGATTTTATTAGCTTCCTTTACACAAATAGTTTTCTTGTTTGAAGCTTTACTCGAATTTTTTTGGTTCTGGTCAGCTTTTCTGTAAGTCTGCTTAACTGTTTTCAGAGGATCATTTTATGCTATCCTAATGGGTACTCATTCTTTGATACTTCAGATGTTATTAGCTTGTAAACTTTGTTGAATTCACTACATTTGTTGAGAAACAACCAGGACTTCTGGTTCAACGGATTAAGACTGTTAATGGGGGCAATTATGTCAACAGTGACTTGAACAATTTTTGTGGTACGCTTGGGATAAAATGCAACATATGATTCCCTACACACCTCACCAGAATAGTGTTGCAGAATGGAAAAAACACACATTGAAGGAAATTCCCAATTGCATGATTTATAATTAGAACAAGGCTCCACAAGTTTATGCTGAGGCCGTCAATTGTGTTAACCATATTTATTATCATGCCCTCATTAAGAAGTGTGAAATATGTCTATAGAAGAAGTTTGGAGTGTGATTGGTTGTGAATCTTGGGTGTTTATCCTAGATGAGAAGTGCAAGATGATGGAGAAGAAGAGCCACCCAAGCATCCTTTGTTGGCTATTTTGAGTATAAAATCCTATCACCTTTTTGACCCAAACACTTATGAAGTAGTTATAGGTGAGTTGTTCAAATTGAGGAACACTCTTTGCCCTGTAAGCCAACATTTTTTCTTCTACATCTTCTATTCCGTCTACTTCTACATTGTCTTCTTCTGATGATGACGATTTATTTTATGATGAAATTGAAGAGGAACAAAATGTTGCACTAGCACCTCCTCCACATTCACCTTAGTTGCTTAGTCTTTTCCAAATGGGCTGGAAAAACTTGAAAAAATGCAAGTCTATTAGTAGAGGATCTGACTGAAACTCATAGAACTAGATCTAAATAGACCATTATGGATATTGTTGATCATAGTTCAAAAGTAGAAGATCCTCAAACTTTCAATGATGCATTTTGCAATCTATTGAAGCTATGATTAATGATATTCATTCACTAATGGAAAATGATACTCGAGACTTAGTCCCTCTTCCAAAAGGAAGAAATTTAGTTGAATCCAAACATGGATATCATCCACGTATGCAATTTGTTGGAAGTTTTTAAAATTAAAAAGCTTTCCTAGTAGCAAAAGGATTCTCCCAAGATAAAGGGGTTGATAATTTTGAGACCGTTGCACCATTTACAAAGATGAATTATATATGCCTCGCCCTTTTCATTGCTGCATTACATTGATTGGGTTTTGCATCATATGGACATGAAGAATACCTTCTTGCATGGAGATCTACAAAGAATAAATTTAGATGGATCGATGATCAGGTTCAATTGTATGCTACATCACATACAATTGAACCTGATGATTGAATATTCACATGCCATCCCTACTTATCTATTTGTATATGAATCTATATGATTGTTTTCAATAAGATTAGCTAGGAGAATATTTCTAGTTTTGGGAGATGGCTAGTTGTCATCTGTTGTCATTCCATCTTCCCCTTTATTTCATTATTGTATAAATCATAGTTGGAAAACTCGGACTCGCCGCGGACTCGGCAGCCCAAAATATGACTCGGACTCGGGGACTCGGCACGGACTCGGGAAAAGACTCGGCAAGGACTCGGCAAAAAAAAAAACCGTAGTTTTACAAAAAAACAAGAACAAATTAATGCATTTAGAGAACATAAGAGCATAATTTGATTATCAAACACTTATAATTCAAAGATTACACATGTCATATGATCATCAAACACTCAATAATTGAAATTTCATCATTCATATTCATCAAATACTCATAGTTTCAATGTAGAACAGCATCATAAATTTATAAATGTTTACATATAATCATGTCAAAAAGAGGAAAACATTAACAACCACATATAATCTACATCTTCCTTTTTCCCCTCCCAATGGTACTCAATTTTGGAGGCCTAGAACTAGAAGGTGCCCGTGCTATAGTATCCAAACGAGGACTAGGAGATCGAGAAGGGGAAACATGATATTCGAATGTGTCTTCATCGTCCTCCATGGCATCCAATCTTGTTGCTTCTTCTGCTGCTGCTCTCTCTAGTTCAGCAAGATCCTCATCAGTAAGGAAGACATCAGCCTCATCATTTTGTTCATCAATAGTCCATTCACCATATGGATCAATGTCATCCAAGTCGATGGACTCATGTGAAACACCCTCCACCTTTCTAGTTCGAAGGCGAAGGTTGTATCGAACAAAAACTAAATCATTTAGGCGCTGCTGAGTCAACCTATTCCTCTTCTTTGTGTGAATGTTCTCAAACAAACTCCAATTCCGTTCACACCCAGAAGCACTGCATGGCTGTGACAAGACACGTATGGCTAGCTTTTGAAGATTTGGTGTGCTAGCACCATAGTTCTCCCACCATAGATCTACAAAAACATGTTTAAAAAATATAAGTATTAAGAAATAAGAATAAAGTAAAGTTTAAAACTTTAAACAATCTATATGTAAGAATCAAGTTTCTAATTTCATTTTTTACCTGGTTGTTGTTTTCCTCTCCTTTCAATTGCTTGTTGGGAGGAAAAGAGTCTCCCCTCTGCACCTTTGTAGACCTTGAATAGATAAAAGAAAAAGTAAATCAAATATAGAAAATTCATAGATAGTCAAGGCTCAACATTGCAAATTCATAAATAAGATGTAACAAATCTCACCTCCAACTCATCAAGCACTTTATCTCTCAGCTCAGGATCAGGCACCATCCTATCAATGCATATGACAAGACCTTCCATGACCTCCTCATCCGCCTTAAATGTGTCCGAGAAGTAGAACTTCGGATTCAAGAAGTAGGCAAAGGCATGGATCGGCTGGTGGAGTTGGTGTGTCCATCTCCGATCAATGATGCGCCATATGATTTCATATTTCTTTTTGTTTCCGCCATAGTAACGTGATATGGCCTCTTTGGCCCTATCCATGGCCTCATAGATGAACCCCATTGGCATGCCATCTCCATCCACCATACGAAGAACCCTCACCAAAGGTTCTGTCACCTAAAAAAATGAAAACAAATGTTAAATCATAACAAAATTAACCCCTCAAAAAAAAAAACAGCAAATAGATTATCATGTATAATTTATTTTTGTGTGATTGCTACTTACCCCCATCAACTCCTCTCCATTTTTGATGAATGTCTCATCAAAAACTATGGCAACAATCCTCTCCCCTTCAGGTCTATTGGAAAATGAGGACTCCTTCCAAGCATCAGACACGAACATTTGTTTGAGATGATTAATGGCACCAAGAATGCTTTGCAATGTGAGGAAGTGGCTAGCAAATCGTGTCACTCCAGGTCGCACAAGGTCCTTGCCATTTGTAAATTTCCTCATCAAAGAAAGCACCCAAGTATGGTTGTAGATAAATTTTGTAACACTTTTTGCATCTTCAACCACACTTTTGACCCATGAAATCTTCCCAATGTCCTCTAGCAATAGGTCTAAGGAATGTGCAGCACATGGAGACCATGCAATTGTGGGATACCTCTCCATAAGTAGTCTACCTGCAGCTACATATGCAGCTGCGTTGTCCGTGATGATTTGGACAACATTATCAACTCCAACCTCCTGGACCACCCCATCTAATAGATTGCATAAAGTCTCAGCATTTTTAACTTCATGGGAGGCATCTATTGATTTTAGAAACACCAATCCACCATTAGAGGCCACTAAAAAGTTAAGGAGAGTTCTATTTCGTCCATCTGTCCACCCATCAGATAAAATGCTGCAACCTTTTCTTCGCCAAAATTTTTTTTGCTCATCAACCACAAACTGTGTATTCTTTACGGCTTCCTCTAGCAATGGCCCACTCAAATCTTTAGATGATGGAGTCTTAAACCCCTTTCCTGCAACTGTAAGGGCATTCACCAAACCTTCCCAATATGGGTTGTTTGCAACATTGAAAGGTAGATTATTGTAATACCAAAAGTTTGCAGCAGCCATCCTAGCTTCTTGATGCTTTTCTTTATTCCAACCTGTACCTTCAAGTGAAGGTTGTGCTCCTGGAACATTACGTGGAACAAAATAATTTGGTCCTGATGAAGGACCCTGACTAGCAGTAGAAAAAGAACCATCAGGACTCTCCCCAAAAGATGAATGTGGAGCACGGAAGCTTGGACTTGCAACACCATGGGGCTTAGAGGGTGCAGATTGGGATTGAGATCCACTCATCGCTGATGTTAGGGCATCTTTTGTTTTTTGTCTTTCCTCTTTCTTAAGCTCATATTCAGCAAGAAGGGCCTTCATCTCTCTAATGATCTCAGGAGTGGTATTCTTGCATCCCTCCACATTTTGACCAGGGATTCTAGCAAGGTGGTATTTTAATCTGTTTATTCCTCCTGTCATCCATTTGTTGCATTCATGACATGTCAATTCACCTTTTTTATTTCCTGGAATTGCATACTTCCATGCAGGGTCTTTTTTTACTCCCTTTGGATTTGAAGACGACATTGCTGTTTCAAGTTCAAAATGAAAAGAAAAATCAGCTAGGGTTTGCAAAAAAACAGCAAATAAATGTGATTCAAAATTTCAAAGTTTCAAACATTTGCAAAAGAAAAAAGATGCAAAACCAAGCTAGAAAGTAGAAACAATAAGAATTAGGCTATTAAGGAAAAGAGAAAAAAATTTGGCAGCATTTCCCCTTATTTTTCTTGATTTTTTAAATTTTGAATGCAAAAAAATTGAAGAAAACAAACAAAAAGCAGTGTTAGATCACTTACCTTGCTCGATTTTGGCCTTTTTGGTTCGTTCTCCCTTCTTCTATCAATCCCACAGCAACTTGCAGACCTGGTTTTCAAGAGTGACAGTCAAAAAATGAAAGAAAAAAGCAAAAAAATCATGGGTTTTAACCCGTTTTTGAGACTCAAGGAGAGTCCTGGGTCGGGACTCCCGAGTCCGACCAGATCGCCGGTCCTGAGGGTCTCGGAGTCTCCCAGCTCGCTGGACTGACTCCCGAGTCCGCGGCGAGTGGACTCGGCCAGTAGGGACTCGCGAGTCCGCGGCGAGTCGGCCGAGTCCGCAAACTATGGTATAAATAAAACTTATGAGTACAATACAAAATGAAGTTAAATTTTTTGACAAGATAATATCAACAATTTTTTTTCATGTTTTTGTTAAATATGTCAAGTGTGCAAGGTTATTTTTTGAAAGGATTATCATGGGATAGTTGTCCAAGTTACATGCCAAGTTCAATAATGTTTTGGGCATGCATATTTAGATGTTTCAATTTTGGAGATTGTGTATGAGATTGGTAGCTTGTAGTTATTGATCTCTTGTTGATATCCATAAGAAGCTACAACATTTGGTTATCATCATCACTTGGTTCTTACTTTTGTTAGGAGAATTTTGGTTTACATTTTTATAGCGTGGCTTGCTAGTTAAAGATTATCAAGTTACTTTAGGTTTAGGTTTTATATAGTTGGGAATTTTGTTGATGAGTTTGGTAATATTATCACTTTGAAAGAGGTTGTGTCCACACATTAGATTCATTTGATGTGTGATATTCATGTCTCTTGGGGGGATGCTCATTACATGGGATGAAACTAACTCATAATGTTTCCTTTGGGAAAAACAACAAACTCATATTTCTTATTTTTAGATGTGAGAGTGATTTTTATTCCTTGATGGAGAGATGTGTAATCAAGTTTATTTGTGAAAAGAATAAGCTTGCTTCTCATTTGATTTGGTCCCACAAAGTAATAATTATGTCTATCTTGAAAGATAGATCATATTTAAGAGCATTTATTGTGATGTGAGTTTAGGTTCTTTAATAGATTGTTCACCCCCTTTAGTGGTGAAGATGCATTTAGTTGTAAAATTTTCTCTAATATTTTTATAAAACATCATATTTGATGAAATGACTCCATTTTAGGGTCTAATAAATTTCATTGATAGTCCTACCATAAATACTATCAGTATAGATGAAGATGAGACAACTAATTATAGTGTGGAGCATCCTACTTGATTGTGACTTTTGAGGATAATTTAGAAGATGATTTGGATGTCCAATATGATATTGCACCTATTGAGGATTTAAAAAGAGGATTGGGTATTGGCCCATTATATAAGATGAAGATGGTCCCAAATAATAGAAAATTCTTTCACACAAGTCTTCTTCTTCTTCTAAATGGGATTTTAGTCATCTTAAGAGGGTTGGACTATTACCCTTGGAGGGACTTAGGCAGAAAGAAGGGATGTAAATACACCATGGAGGACCAAAGTATATTATAATGGGACAATTATGTTGTCATGACTAGAATGTTGGATATGCATGTGGAAGCCAAGAACAAAAGATAATAGGAGAAGACACAAAGGATGCTTGATTTCATATCTTTGTAGATTGATGATCATTTGAACTATATTGCAACACATGGTTGGGTTATCAAAATCTAAGGCCTTTCTTCTTCAAGGAGGTTCAAGCTAGTAATCAACCCTTCGAGTTGTGTTTCAAGTTGAAACCCCTTTTGATGGGCTACTTTGAGTTACACTAATTGCAATATACCATTTAGTTGTGTGCTTGTAGATACAACTTGCATAGAAAAATGTGCACCTTGTATATTAGGATTAGCGCATTATTGACTCAACCTAATATCTTGTAACTTGTTGAGAGGTGTATTAATAAATGCATACCTCCCAAAATTTCAATCAACCAATCACTTCATTCACTTCTTTTTCCATTTTATACTCATTCTTTTGGTATCTCTTGGCACCACCACATGTTGACATTTTTTTCTTATGCTTGTGGAGTTTATTATTTGTTCAATTATAGAATCATGTCATTAATATCACATAATACATTATTGGTTAATTTCTCTTGAGAAGATTGATCCAATGTAGATGGGAGATAGGTCCTTGCCCAAATATGCCTTGAATTTCATTCTAAAAACCTATTGCAAGTCAAGGGATTCCTCCTTAATCTCTTCCATGGGAGATTGGGAAGTTTTTTAAGCATAATAAATCTCAAATTGCTTCTCAATTAAATATCCACTTCATGTTGCATGATATTCAAGCCTTTGATTTAACTTATTATATCCTTATGGTACTACATGATTAATTTGAATCAATTGGTGAAGGATTCGACCTTAGCTTTCAATGCCTCCATCTTTTCCTTAATTTCTAGGTTGGTAGGATAGTAAAGGCTATCCACAACCCTATACATCATATATCCTAAATCCAACAATATAAATTGTTTTCATTCACAATGACATCCAATTTCTTCAAAAATATTGTATAATTGATGCTTTGGTTCACATTTATTAAAATTTGTAGTCATGTCATCACTTAACACGATGATATCCATTTCATGAGTATCAACATCATCATCAACTTGAATGAAAATTTTAAACTTCTATTTGAGTCTACACCTAGATAAGACGAGACCATTTTCTCTTATGTGTCGCCACCATTGTGGAAAAAGCCTAAATAAAGAAACAATTGAAAGTAGAGGGCACACAAAAAGATTGTCGAAAATTTCAAGAGGGTGGGAGTGGAATAATATAGGAAGAATTCCCTTATAGAATTGCATGTAAAAATGTAGAGGTTGGCATGATATTGCCCACTACTACCCATCCTTGGAAATCATTTAATACATTACAAAGAACTACCTTGATTTCCCTTTATCTATATTAGCAATTAAATTTTATTAATAAATAAAAAAACTCATTGTGAAGTAAAAATCAAAGCCAATTCCTTCTTATTGCTTAAAACTCATCATTGATAAGAGAGGGGTTTGCTCAACATGAACTAATAGATTGTTCAATATATTTATCTCCCTAAAGCAACATTGAGTTAATTTTTTATGAGCATTCAAGCCTCTTCAAAGGTGCTCTCAATTCACTAACCAGGCTTGGGCCTTTAAAATTGCATTAATTATTAGTTGTAATTTTCCTTCAATTTGTAAAAGCTAGTGATTTTGGGAACGAGCAAACTTCAATCCCACTAACCATACCTATTGCATGAACTATGCTCAATTCCCATTAGATGTGTTATAAAATGTAATTATATGAATCCTTGTGGAGTGGAGGCCTTTTGGTTAGTTTCCTATAATCTTTATTATCTCCCACCCCATTAACAAGATAGGAGATTGGTCTTTAAAAAAAGTGTGAGAGTTAATTTCTTAGATTTTTTTATTTTTTAAATTTTGTATGGGGGTTCATAAGGATTGCAATTAGACCTTTTTTTATAGGGTCAATTTAATTTTATTTTGGCATCTATTCCAAGTGTTTGCTGATTTATCCAAGATTAATTTATTTATTTCTAGTCATTGTTCCAATTTAAAATCAATGGAATGGATTTTTAGATGGTTTTTTTTCAATAGTAGGAAACAAAGTCTATTTTAAGGGTTGGGGGTATGGTCAATACACCTCAAAAGATTAAAGTAACCACTTCCATGTTTCCTAATGTATCAATAGAGGGGAATAAAATATTGAAATGTTTCTTCATTCTTTCTAGATAGCAAATAAATACAGTTCTAAGAAGGCATAATACTCAACTTGGCTTGAGTTGGAATCCTTTATTGAACTGTTAGATATGAGAAAAAAATTATATCTTGTGTAGAATACCAACTCTTAAGTAATTTTTAACTTCTTGATATCTACTTATTCTAATGATAGTTTAGTGATAATAGATTTCCACAATCCATGAAATTATTGCAAGAGTTTTATGGATTAGATTGTGTCAAAAAAAAAAATTGCATCAACGTTTCAAATCACACTCTGTGATTCATCATCAGGATAGAAGAGAGCAAAGGAATAGAATTGTGGAGTGTGATTCGAAACGTTGATGCAAATTTTTTTTGACACAATCTAATCAGAAAACTCTTGCACCAATGATAGTTTACTTAAAGATGAAAATATCATTTCTAATGAATCTTACATTTAGAACAAGTGTTTACATCATATTATATTTATGTATTTTTGTTTTTATAATTTCTTTCCATAAAGAAATAAGAAAATTTACTTTATTTCTTTTAAATTCTCTTTCTTTTGAGAGAGCTAATAATCTTTGTTTTAATAGTTATTAAAACTTTACTCAATTATATATTATTAATTTGAATCAATTGGTGAAGGATTCGACCTTAGCTTTCAATGCCTCCATCTTTTCCTTAATTTCTAGGTTGGTAGGATAGTAAAGGCTATCCACAACCCTATACATCATATCTCCTAAATCCAACAATATAAATTGTTTTCATTCACAATGACATCCAATTTCTTCAAAAATATTGTATAATTGATGCTTTGGTTCACATTTATTAAAATTTGTAGTCATGTCATCACTTAACACAATGATATCCATTTCATGAGTATCAACATCATCATCAACTTGAATGAAAATTTTAAACTTCTATTTGAGTCTACACCTAGATAAGATGAGACCATTTTCTCTTATGTGTCGCCACCATTGTGGAAAAAGCCTAAATAAAGAAACAATTGAAAGTAGAGGGCACACAAAAATATTGTCAAAAATTTCAAGAGGGTGGGAGTGGAATAATATAGGAAAAATTCCCTTATAGAATTGCATGTAAAAATGTAGAGGTTGGCATGATATTGCCCACTACTACCCATCCTTGGAAATCATTTAATACATTACAAAGAACTACCTTGATTTCCCTTTATCTATATTAGCAATTAAATTTTATTAATAAATAAAAAAACTCATTGTGAAGTAAAAATCAAAGCCAATTCCTTCTTATTACTTAAAACTCATCATTGATAAGAGAGGGGCTTGCTCAACATTAATTAATAGATTGTTCAATATATTTATCTCCCTAAAGCAACGTTGAGTTAATTTTTGATGAGCATTCAAGCCTCTTCAAAGGTGCTCTCAATTCACTAACTAGGCTTGGACCTTTAAAATTGCATTAATTATTGGTTGTAATTTTCCTTCAATTTGTAAAAGCTAGTGATTTTGGGAATGAGCAAACTTCAATCCCCCTAACCATACCTATTGCATGAACTATGCTCAATTCCCATTAGATGTGTTATAAAATGTAATTATATGAATCCTTGTGGAGTGGAGGCCTTTTGGTTAGTTTCCTATAATCTTTATTATCTCCCACCCATTAACAAGAAAGGAGATTCGTCTTAAAAAAAAGTGTTAAGAGTTAATTTCTTAGATTTTTTTATTTTTTAAATTTTGTATGGGGGTTCATAAGGATTGCAATGAGACCTTTTATAGGGTCAATTTAATTTTATTTTGGCATCTATTCCAAGTGTTTGCTGATTTATCCAAGATTAATTTATTTATTTCTAGTCATTGTTCCAATTTAAAATCAATGGAATGGATTTTTAGATGGTTTTTTTTCAATAGTAGGAAACAAAGTCTATTTTAAGGGTTGGGGGCATGGTCAATACACCTCAAAAGATTAAAGTAACCACTTCCATGTTTCCTAATGTATTAATAGAGGGGAATAAAATATTGAAATGTTTCCTCATTCTTTCTAGATAGCAAATAAATACAGTTCTAAGAAGGCATAATACTCAACTTGGCTTGAGTTGGAATCCTTTATTGAATTGTTAGATATGAGAAAAAAATTATATCTTGTGTAGAATACCAACTCTTAAGTAATTTTTAACTTCTTGATATCTACTTATTCTAATGATAGTTTAGTGATAATAGATTTCCACAATCCATGAAATTATTGCAAGAGTTTTCTCGATTAGATTGTGTAAAAAAAAAAAATTGCATCAATGTTTTGAATCACATTCCATGATTCATCATCAGGATAGAAGAGAGCAAAGGAATAGAATTGTGAAGTGTGATTCAAAATGTTGATGCAAATTTTTTTTGACACAATCTAATCAAAAAACTCTTGCACCACTGATAGTTTACTTAAAGATGAAAATATCATTTCTAATGAATCTTACATTGAGAACAAGTGTTTACATCATATTATATTTATGTATTTTTGTTTTTATAATTTCTTTCCATAAAGAAATAAGAAGATTTACTTTATTTCTTTTAAATTCTCTTTCTTTTGAGAGAGCTAATAATCTTTGTTTTAATAGTTATTAAAACTTTACTCAATTATATATTATTAATTTAAATCAAACTTATTTGAAAATAATCTCAAATGATCTTTTATATAAATTTTAAACACCTAATGTATCCAACCATCTTATATTATAATTATCACACTATAAACCATACAATAACCTCGTTCCGAGTTAAATTTGAATTCACACAAAACCTTTAAATAAATTTAGATTTACTATTTATAATCTTTGTTATGTTTAAATTTAGACTGTCACGTGTGGTCGATGAACAGGTGTAGATTTCTTGCATGCTATCATTGTTCTTTCACGGGTTGCCCACATAAATTTTGTTGCAGGGTCTTAGGTAAGGACAAATTTTGGCTTTTCGTTGAGGCTGTCTTTTTCTGGTTGGCGGACATGAGACCGTGAAATTTTGTTTCTCTACGCTCTAACGAATTTGAAAATCTTTTCAGGTTTTGTTGATATGGTGGGCTTAACATGTTTCCCGTGACTGTCGTGGCAATGGCCGCCGTGAAATATTCCGACGCAGTCAAAATCCCTCTGGTTAAAATTATTTCATGCTTCAGATGTATTTAGACATAGCAAAGAAAGTCGAGATGATTTCATTTTGATATTTCATCAAACACTTTGCATGGTAAGTGAATTTTCTTGATCATTCTTATATTTTCTAGATGATTTCATTTGGACATTTCATCAAACACTTTGCATGCAATCTGGTAAGTGAATTTTCTTGATCATTCTTATATTTTCAAGATGATTTCATTTGGACAATTCATCAAACACTTTATATGCAATCTGGTAAGTGAATTTTCTTTATCATTCTTATATTTTAGAGATGATTTCATTTGAACATTTCATCAAACACTTTGCATGTAATCTGATAAGTGAATTTTCTTGATCATTTCTTATATTTTTGAGATGATTTCATTTGGACATTTCATCAAACACTTTGCATGCAATCTGGTAAGTGAATTTTCTTGATCATTCTTACATTTTTCAGTAGGGTATTCAAAGATTTTTCCTTGTTGGATTAGAACATTATAATTTTTCACATTTAGGAGGTTTTATAAATATGCAATTTAACATAATAAGCAAGCACAACTGTTTTTTTTCTCATTAGCCTGCCAATTATGAATTTTCTGCTCAACAAACAATTCACTCTGTTACAGTTTTATTTATTTCCTTTAATTCTAATTTGATTAAATAATTTGTATGCATATGTAATCTTAATAAGTACGACTACTATCTTTCTCATTATCCTGCCAGTCATGAATTTTAGTGTTATCAGTAAACAGTTCACTATGTTGCAGTTTTATTTCTTTCAATTATTTCAAGTTTGATTAAAAGTTTGATTAAGAGGGAAATATTTCTGTGTATTTCATCATCTCTTTCTCTTGGTTACCCTAAAAAAATCATGACAATCACACACATATTTGTTGTCATAACTTGGTTTTTGAAATCTTCAATAAAAACAACCAAACAAATTTTGAAGAATTTATCTTAAAACTAGGAAGTCATAGAAACAATTTTCGAAGTATATACACTTTGATAGTTCTTACAAACCATTTTAACGTAAAGGATATTAAAAGTATATTTTATCTTTATTTAGACAACAAATTCTACAATGAAGAGTAGTTGAAACTTTTCAAATTATGATATAATATTTTTGCTTTTCTAATTTATTTAAGTCTATATATATCAGATTTGTACTTGTGTCTTTCATATTTTTATCAATTGTGTGTTTTCCTTTTCTAAGTATGACTCTTCTTCCAACTCCGATCTTCCTTTCTACCTATCGGAGTTTCAAACTTCTCCATCTTGTAATGCTTTTTGTCAATTGCTTGCCTCTCAGTTGTATTTGTTAGACTTTTCCATCTTGTCACCCCTGTGGCGCAACCCCCAACACCTCATCCTATAGTTTGAATCTTGTGTATGGCTGATCCCCCACATTCTTATCTATGTTTCCATTCCCCTCCTAACTCCCTAGCACGTGTCGTTTTGGTCCCAATAGTCTATTTTTAGCACCATCACTTTCAAAAGGGAATCTTTCTCTCCAATGTTCACTATTCAAATTGGAAGTCATGGGTGTTCTTGGTGGCCAACCTATTCTATTTGTGAAGAATACAAAAGACCAATTGTTTTCAATCTAGTTCATCCTCTACACTTAATCGATTCTTTTTAGAATCCATTTTGAGATCTTGTGTTCAAGCGTGGGAATCCTAGGACTAAAACCCTAGAGATTTTAGAGGACAATCTCGTAGAGGGGTCGTATTTGAGCTTCATTAGACACAAAATCCAATCATGTTGTATTTGATTTGATTTACCACTATTGTTGGTATGATTTTTTTGTCATAGTTACTAATATTACAAAACTATTTAAATTTAATGCAACCATTAATGTAATAAGGCATGAATTAGGATTTCCTCTGTTATATACATTGTTCATTATAATATGAAGATAAAGAGTTATTTTTGTTATTTGTTATCTAAGATGTGATGATATTATTGATGCACAAATAGTAGTTTTAAATCTAAGTTATCTAAGATCTAAGTGAATATTAGGGCTAATAGAGTTGTTAATCAAATAATAAGTTTTTGTTGAAGGTTAAAAATTAGATTTGCATTATTATTTTGGGTAGGGACATTATAGTGGTTGGTGATCTTTCCAGCCTATGTTTCGAGAGTTCAAATTTGCATATTTTAATTTTATGTAGTATAGTAATAGAGCAACTAGATATCACTTGAGGGAGATAAGAAAATAAGGCCAATTTGTAGACAGTGTAGAGATTCAATTTTGTCCTACAAAACCTATTTTAGAATATAACAATATGATAAAAAGAGAAAAGGAGAATGAATATATATATATTTATATATATATATATGACAATTTAGATAGTTGAGCAAAAAGAAAGTTTGATATGATGACATAATTACTTCACAAGATGGATAGTGGTATAATTGTGCCTAGATAGCAAATGGTTGAAACAAGTGCTTTTAAGGGTAATAATTTGGATGCCACTTAGAGCCACACACAAAAGGCTATTCTTGTTTTAGCTAGAAGGCCAACTTGACCTACCTTTCCAACTTGAACTACCTTTCTAGATAAGGAGGTAGATGCTCAATAACATAAAGATCAAAACTCACTATTTTATGATATTAGGGCATACCATGTATAATAAACAACTCTTCCTAAGAAGATCCAAATCAAAATTTCACTCACTAATTATATGACCATGAAGAAGTCTCAGAATGGGTACAAATTTGAGCCTAGGCCACAAGCCTTTTAGAGAGATGTACAACAAGCTTTGGGGAGGTTAACACTCTATCCCTATGATGGATTTAATATATTTTTAGCTCATGTGTGGGTACAAAAGGTAGACACATATCTGTCTCTTGGAGTGATGATCAAAGATGAAGTAATCAAGTATGTTACCTTGTATTTGGAAGGTATTGCACATGAGTGGTGGTACCACAATTTGATCACATAGAGTTACAAATCCATCATATCATATGATAAATTCTACATAATTTTGATTGTGATATTTAATCAAAAGTATCCTATAGTTTATTTCAAATATTCAATTCACTCAAATAGCATGGTTCAATAGAGAACTATGTATTAGAGATTTAGAAGCTCTTAGTGATGGTGTTGGACATGACAAAGAGAAGATTGACCATGATCTTCATTGAAGGGTTAACTAAATCTCTTGAGGGGCTTTCCAAAGCTTTTGAACCACCTAACCTATAAGAGACTATCAAGCAGGCTCTAGCACTAAAGACTTCCATGCCAAAGAATAAGCTCCATACAAAAACCTTCATTCCAAAGAAGCCCTTGCACAAAACTTTATAATAGACCAAGATTTTTCTATCTAGCCCAAACATTGAAGTGAAGAATGAATTTATAAGGAAGAAGTTATGTTTCAACTATAAGGATCCATGGTCGCCTAGACATATATGTCATAAAAAAGGAAGAGTTAATTACATTGAGGTAAGGTTTGATGATGAATTGGGACCTGAGGAACCCGAATAGGAGATGGGAGAAGAAGATCAACCAAAATGGGAATAGTTCATCTCAAGAGGCACTCTTGCTACACTCTTTGTTACTCCAAGATTCGATCCCTTTCATATCAATGGGGTCCCACAAGTTTAAAGGGTGACTATACTCATTAACCTTGGTGTCACTCATATCTTCATTAATGAGGGATTGGTGAGAAAATGAGGCCTGAAGACATAGAATTTTGAAGGATTTGACATTATGGTGGTTGATGGGTTCATGATACAATAAAATAGGAATATATCCCAACTAAAACTTAATCTCAGAGAATATAATATGAATGAGGACTTTTATTTCAACATAGGAGACACACGTATGGTTCTAAGTTCCAATAGCTACACTCATTAGGAGAGATAAAAAAATCTAGACCATGGAACTAAATTTTTAATCAAAGGAAAAATAAGTGGTATTGTAGGGAAAGAAAAATAAAGAACCAAGGATTGTATTGGCCAAGAGAATGGAGAGGATTTTCTATAATGGGAAAGTTGTATGTATAACTCAATGCTTGGTGATTGTAACAAAACTTGTTGAAGGAAAGAAAAAATATTGTGTGGATGTATAGAGCATATTAGAAAAGCACAATAATGTGTTCAATAGGATTCCTCTAGGGAGACTACTAGACAAAGGCTTTGAGCGTGTCATTCAGTTGGAGGAGAGTGCTAAGCTTGCCATCAATACTCCCTACCACCACTTTAGGAGACATGTGGAGGAAGTTGAAAAGTTCATTAAGCAAATGGTGGAAATGGGACACATCAAACCTAGCTCAAGTCCCTTTGCTTCCTCTATCATTTTGGTCAAAATATGCTGCAATTTAAGAAGCAAACATAGATGTAAGGGAGAGGAAGTTGAGAAATAGAAGAAACAAGGAGTACTTAATTCAGTAAAAATATTTGGTAGTGGAGGATGCAATGTGAGAAGGCCCACAAATTCTAGAGCATTCAAACTTGCAATTACTTGAGGATAAGCAATTTTAAATGGGGTGAATTTGTCATGTCCCATTTCTAGTCAATCTAAGCATATACATATTAGGTTGTACTTGTGACTTCCTTGTTTCAATTTTCTTTCCATTTTCCTTTCCTAAGTATGTCTTTCCCTCCAACTCTACTCTTCCTTTATATTAATTTAAGTTTTAGAGTTCTCCATCCTATCATGATTTATATGTTTTTCTCACCTTGTTGTTGTATTTGTAAAAATTCTCCATCCTATCATGCCCATGGATCAACCCTTGACACCTCATCTTATAGTTTGAATCTTATGTATGGTCAACCCTCAATCCCTTATATTCCTTGATATACATTCTCATTCCCCTCCTAACACGTCATCACATGCCATTTTGGTCTTATCAGTATGTTTTTTGCACCATCAATATCGTGTTGTACTAGTCTCTTGGGGTGAAGGAAGTTCTTGGGGGGTATTGATTCCTCCTTCCTTTGTTAATAGTTCTCTTTTCAAGACATGAGTTTTTCCCACTAGGTTTTCTCTTTTACTCCATTTGTGATAGACTTTAATTTTGTATAGTAGTACCTCATTAGGCCTTGTTTATGAAACTCATCTTTTAGTGAGTTACTCCCTAAGTATCATTCGGGGGGTGTTAGTGTGAAAAGAGTATATGCATATAGCTTTATTTTAGCTAGTTCCTACACCTAGTAGTCCTATTCACACTAGCTTAAATTCACTTAGTGGTTTAGTTAGCTCACCTCATAGACACTTGACACATGCCTTCACACTTTTCCCAAGTGTTATACATGTATCACATCTCTTGGAGGGTTAGTCAGGACCTTTCTATTTCACCTTCCTACTTCATCCTTGACCTATATAAACAAGGAGTAATCATTGTATTTGCACACATTCTATGATATTTTATTGGCTTATGCATTGTGATTGATTCATTTTTGGAATTTTGCATATTGCATTTATTATTTATTGCTCCAACAAAGAGGAGGTAAAAGTGATTTTTAATTATGGGATGGTGAAAAACATCATGGATGTATTGCATATCCTTGGTTTAGCTAGAAATGTAATTTTTATATAAAAATGAATGATTTATGGGTGCATGTTATATTTGAGAAGAGTTATTACATGTTTAGTAGAAGGAATTTAGTGTTGTCCAGGGACACTCAATGTGACACCCTTTTTAGGTTAGAAGTATCCAGATTTTGTAACTTTGTTAATGTAAATGATCACTTTGTATCTTGTAAATGGTGGCATCATTGGATGGTTCACATAGGCATTAAGGGTCTCAAAACCATTATAAATAAGAAGATGGTTGATGGTATTTTTGTTACTCTAATGATTTTAATTTTTGTGAATATTATGTGTATGAAAAATTAGATATAATTTTGAGGTGAGGGCCCTAGCTTAATTGGCTAAAGTATCCTATTGTAAGAAATAAATCACAAGGTCTAGTCTCCCCCATCCCCATAGTACTAGAGGGCGTGTCGTGCCAGCATCACAAGTCACGTGATTTTTTTACCAAGCACACTGCAACTTATAAGGAGAGCTACCTATTGAGTGCACAAGACAACTGAAAGGGGAGGTGAAATAGTTGTCCCCTAAAACTTCAAAACCCTTATACACATTCAGATCGACATTCATTCAATAAACCCTTGAATCTGTTATGATATCATGGAAAGAAACTAATAGAAAATGAAACACAACACTATACAAGAGAAAACCAAATTTACATGGAAAACCCAAGATGGGAAAAACCACGGTGAGGATTAGCTCACATTGTAAGTAATAACAACACCAATTACAAGGGCTCACTGCCCAGAAAAAAAAAAAGGCTCACTGCCAAAATAGAAAAGAAGATAGAGAAGAAATTTTACATAGAGAAAACTATCTCAGTGCAATAGAGAATCCACCACAATGTCATCAACACCTTTGCATCTTGATTGAAGAATTGTAGACACCTTCTGCTCCTTGCATCCAGTAATCTAACACATGAAAAATCATGTTTCATTTCTTGAAATTGCACTCTATAACTCTGCAATTTGCATCATATTTGTATATCTCTACTACCACACAATCCCTTAACAACTCAACTCTTATTTATACCATATTCAACCTTGAAAAATTTCTCCAAGGTCAGTTATGCACCTCAACCATGCAAATTTGAATTAAATCGGCACCGAAACATTTTTTTGGTGGAAAGGAATGAAGGTGGACCACAAAATTCCTTAGCTAGGACCTAAATCCATCCTTACATGCCACACCATGCTTCCACAAACAAATAAGCACCTTCGCAAGTAGTGTAAACACCAAGGTCAGTTGCTACCTATGTAAACACCAAGGTTAGTTGATACTTGTGTAAACACCATTAAAAATTTAAGTACATGCTTCCTTTAATCCAACAACAACTCACAAACAACAAATTTCACCTAAACACATTTTGGAATATTCCACAAACACCCTAAAATCCAACAAACTCCTTCACAACAACTTTCACCTGAAGAATGTACACACCTTGTACATCCAGACTACTCTGTCATACATTGTAACTCAAGAAACTAACTTTCGAAGGACCAAACCTCGAACCACTTCAACTAAAGAAAGATACTAATACTATCATCACTCCTTCAAATCTACAAGACTTGAAACATAATTGCAGAGAAACACGAAGCATAAAAATTTCTCCTAGACACCTCTGTAATACACAACTCACACTCTGATGAACACAAATTCTTTTTTAAAATGATCTAGCACACCAAATTCTAGATAAAACACCTTAGAACATCGTTGATCAACATATATGAAATGCACGAGTAGATCTTCAACCTAGAAGAAATATGGAGCAAAACTAGAAGGTGAACCTGCAACCTAAAATACCATTGCGACACATTGTTTCTTCTTTTTATCAAATTTTCTCGAAAGCACTTAGAATCCAAACTCCAAAAAAACATTCTCATCATATTCAACACTTCCTTAACACAACTGAACAAACTATAATATAGCAACTCAACCATAGATCACAAAATCTTATCACAACAACACTAGAGCTTGACCCTAGTAGCTTTACTAATGACAACATAATGCAACTAATCAAACCATGGATAACATCAACTGATAACACTTGTACAACAATATATCCCAACAATAGACACCAATGACAACACAGACTTGTTGACATGAATGGCTAACTAACTGCTCATACTTGCAACAATCTCCCCCTTTGTCATCGATGGCAACACATGATGTGAAAAACCATCAAAGACAACTTTGAATATCAATAACTCTTCACATTACTTCTAACCCTTTCTCAATTAGCTTATTATTTACTCTCCTTGAATAACTTATCTTTTTCACATGACTCTCTCCCCCTTTGACATCAATGGAAAAGGACAACAAAATTGGATCTCCCCCTTTGACATCAATCAACCTTCTCACAACTGTTCTGCAATAGTATTTCCTTTACTTCTATGTATACTCCCCCTTAGGAGCACACACAAAACTGCACCAAATCAGCTACCATTGCACAATGACAACACATACCTTTCTGATAGCAACAATTGGAAATGCTACTACCTACTCGCCCTGAGAGGTAGCCACCAATATCAGTCCAAAACAAAGAATGAATCTTGAGATCCATTAGACTGATGCATCTCCTTGTGCATCTAGTTCAAAGGAGGGGCAATAACCCCCAACTTCTCCCAGAGATACTTAAAAGTATCCTTAGGAAGAGCTTTAGTGAATATATCAGCAATTTGATCATTTGTAGGCACATATTCAAGCTTTACTTCATTTTCCACAACCTTTTCTCTTCGAAAGGGATACCAAATTGAGATATGCTTTGTCCTTGAATGCATTACCAGGCTCTTTGAAATATTGATTGCACTTTTATTGTCACATAAGATAGAAATTAGTTCATCATACACCACTCTAATATCCTTCAATGTTTACCTCATCCATAACACCTGTGTGCAACAAGATGTTGTTGCAATGTACTCTGTATCTATAGTAGATAAAGAAACTAAATCTTGTTTCTTTCTTAGCCATGATACCAATCTACATCCAAGTAATAATGCACCACCACTTGTACTTTTCATGTCATCCACACAACCTGCCCAATCTGCATCTGTGTAAGCACTCAAAGTGAAACCAATATCCTTTGGATAACGTAATCCATGATTTGAAGTGCCCTTCAAGTATTTGAATATCTTTTTGACAATTGCAACATGTAATTCTCTCGGATCTTCTTAAAATCTAGCCACAAGATAAACTGTATGCATGATATCCGGTCTAGTAGCAGTTAGATATATCAGTCCACCAATCATTGATCTATACTTGCTCTGATCAACCTTAGGAGATTCATCATTCTTGCTCAGCTTGCAACCAGTAACCATAGGAGTACATACCAGTTTAGAATCTCCCATTCCAAACTTCTTCAACATTCCTTTGACATACTTTGATTGTGAAATAAAAATATTTATTTGTTTGATTGATTTGTAGCCCAAGGAAGAAATTCATCTCTCCAAACATAGAAATTTCAAATTATTTATGCATTTCTTTTGCAAACTTCTTACACATAGCTTTATTGCCTCCAAAAATTATGTCATCAACATATACAACGACAATCAAAATTTGATCTTTTTCAACTTTAAAGTAAAGATTACTATATGTGGTACCTTTATTGAATCCTTGTTGTATCAAATACCTATCCAACCTTGCATACCAAGCTCTGGGAGCTTTCTTTAGTACATATAATGCCTTCTTTAATTTGTAGACCATATCTGATTTATTTGATAACTAAAATCCTTTTGGTTGTTTCATGTATACCTCTTCTTCCAATTCTCCATTCAAGAAAGCAGACTTCACATCCATTTGATAAACTTTGAAATCCTTATGTGCTGCAAAATCCAAAAACATCATGATAGCCTCCATTCTTTCCTTCAGAGAAAATGTCTCCTCAAAATGTATTCCTTCAACTTGTAAGTAGCCTTTACACACAATTATTTCCTTGTTTCTTACCACTTCTCCATTCTCATTTAGTTTGTTTCTAAACACCCATTTAGTTCCAATTATATTTTTGTTTGTAGGTCTTGGGACAAGTTTCCAAGTTTGATTCTTCTCATTCTGCAATAGTTCTTCTTCTATAGCCTTTATCCAATGTTCATCTTTGCATGCCTCAATTATTGTTTTAGGTTCAATTTCATAAAGTAAACACATATTTACCTCTTCTCCAGTAGCTTTCTTTCTTGTCAATACACCTTTTCTTTTGTCTCCAATGATTTGTTCTTCAAAATGATTCTTTTGCACATACTTAGGGGTTTTAAATGTCATTTCTAGAGCTTCTTCCTCTTCAATCTGTACTTATTTTTCCTTAGCTTTTTCCTCTTCTTTGCAAGTAGTCTCATCTAATTCATATCCATCTATCACCATTGAATTCTAAAAATCTTCATCAACTTTGACACTTGCACTCTCAACAATATCTCTCAATATCTTGTTGTAACATTTATAGGCTTTGCTTCTAGTAGAGTATCCAAGGAAGATACCTTCATCAAAACTTGTATCAAACTTTCCCAAGTTTTCTTTATTTTTTATAATGTAACATTTGCTTCCAAACACCCTAAAGTACTTGACCGTAGGAATCCTTCCATACTATAGCTCATAGGGAGTCTTTGTGTTGTTTTCTTTTTCTTGAACTCTATTAAGTATGTAAACAACAATATGAATAGCTTCTCTCTAGTAGACTTCCAATAGTTTTTTCTTCTTTCATCATAGTCCTTGTAGCTTTGTGAAAAATCCTATTTTTCCTTTCAACCACTCCATTTTGCTGAGGAGTTCTAGGACAGAAAAGTGCTTCTTTATGTCATGATTCTCACAAAATATATTAAATTCATTGGAGGTGAACTCTCCACCTTTGTCAGACCTCGAACACTTGATTTTCATATCCATTTCATTCTCAACCATAACTTTAAATGCTTTAAACTTATCTAGGGCTTCAAAATTTTCTTTGAGAAAGGTAACCCATGTCATTCTAGAATACTCATCAATCAATAGCATGAAATACCTATCACTTTGAAGACTTCTTACTCTTGTAGGACCACAAATATTTGTATGCACCAACTCTAACAATCCAGTAGTAGATTATTCTTTTCATTTGAAACTTTTTTTTGTTTTCTTTCCAATCTAACAATCCTTGCAGACAACATTAATAGGCTTTGTAATCTTTGGTAGATCTCTTGTAGCTTGAACTAAACTTATTCTTACTAGATTATCAAAATTAATGTGACACATCCTCCTATGCCATAGCCAATTTTCATTAATTTGAGTCATAGAGCAATGACCATCAACATCCTTGAGTTGATAAACATTTTCATCTATCCTTCTTCCAATAGCAATCACATTTCCAGACCCTTTTTTGATCTCACATCCATCATGCTAAAACATAAGATTGTATCCTTTGTTACACATTTTTCCAACACTTAAGAGGTTATGCCTTAAACCTTTAACACAATAAACATCATTAGTATAATGCTTTCCATCAAAACTGATTGAACCTATTCCACATATCTTAGGACCTGAATCGTCACCAAATCTAACAAGTCCTCCATCATATATTTCAAGTATAACAAACTTACTCTGGTCACCGGTCATATGGTTCGAGCATCCACTGTCAATGATCCAATAGTTCTTATCATGTCTAGCATGAAAAGCAAACACCAAAGTACCTTCAGCCTTGTCCCTTATCTCTGGAGGGCTTTCCTTCACACAACTTTTTAAGTTAGCAAAAATGGTTTCATCTTTCAAAGCCATAAATAACCATTCACCATCATCTTCATCTCCATAATCAGATCCATCATCAAAAATACATGCATATTCTCTAACATAATATTTTTTATTAATCATCTTACCTATGTTCTCCTTGTTTTTATCATTCAAAACCCTATTTGGACATATTGGAGCATAGTAATCTATCTTTCAACAACTGAAAATTTTGAATGGTAACTTACCTTTGTACTGACCAGTACCCTTTTTCATCCTTCTCACAAAGTTAGCTTCCACATCATCAAGATCCTCTTGACCTAATTCTTCAATCTTCTGTAATTTTCCAGCCTTAAAAGCAATCTCAACTTTTGCACCATTATTTGCACCAAATTCTCTCATTTCAAATGTAGTTAGGGAGCCATACAACTGATCTATAGTATACAAATCTAGATTTTCAAATTCCTCAATAACAAAAATTTTATGACTATAAGCTTTGGGAAGAGTTCTAAGAATTTTCTTTACCACTTTTGATTCTTTGACTTTTCCACCAAGACCTCTTCTGGAACTAACCACTCATCTACCCTCTGCATGTAGCTTGTAATATTTTCATCTTCAGAAATCCACAGGTTCTCAAATGTTATCTTCAAATTTTGCATCTTAGCTTGTTTGACCTTATCATCTTCTTCATAAATACTTTCCAACTTTTTCTAGATTTCTTTAACAGTTTTTAGATCCATAACTTTCACTAATTCAGATTTCTAAAACTACACAAGAGAGCATACCTTGCTTTACCATTGCATTCATAGGCCTTGATTTCAGCTTTAGTTCTTGGACCATTTTTAGGCATATTATAATCATTCTATACTACCTTCCAATTGTCAAATCCAAGATAAACTAGATAATCTCCCATCCTTGTCTTCTATAATGCATAGTCTGTGCCATCAAACTTGGGGATCTCCTTCTTCTACGCCATCTGGGATACACCTCAAGCAGTTAAGCTTTCTTCCAATGAACCTTTCTCTGATGCTAATTGTTGAATGCACAAGACAACTAAGAGGTGGGGTGAATTAGTTGTCCCCTGAAACTTCAAAACGCTTATACATATTTAGATCCACATTCATTTAATAAACTCTTGAATCTGTTATGATATCATGAAAAGAAAATAACATAAACTAAAACACAACACTATACACAAGAGAACACTAGATTCATGTGGAAAACCCAACATGGGAAAACCACAATGAGGATTAGCTCGCATTATAAGTAATAACAACACCAATTACAAGGGCTCACTGTCGGATGGCTCATTGCCCAGAAAAAAGAAAGGCTTACTACTAGAATAAAAAAAAAGATAGAGAAGAAATGTTACATAGAGAAAAATATCTCAATGCAACAAAGAATACACCACAATTTTGTCAACACCTTTGCAACCTAATTGAAGAATTGTAGACACCTTTTGCTCACTGCATCTAGTAATCTAACACATGAAAGCTTGTGTTGCACTTCTTGAGTTCGCACTCTATAAATTTGCAATTCACATCATACTTGTCTATCTCTACTACCACACAAGACCTCAACAACTCAACTCTTATTTATACCATCTTCAACGTTGAAAATTTTCTCCAAGGTCGATTATGCACCTCAATCGTGCAAATTCAAATTAAGTTGTCACCAAAACATTCCCATGGTGGAAAGGAATGAAGGTGAACCAAAAAATTCCTTAGTTAGGACTTAAATCCATCCTTACACGCCACACCACACTTCCACAAACAACTAAGCACCTTCACAAGTAGTGTAAACACCAAGGTTGATCGATACCTATGTAAACACCATTAAACTTTTAAGTACACAATTCCTTTAATCCAACAACAACTCACGGATAAAAAATGCCACCTAAACACACTCTAGAATATTCCACAAACAACATGAAATCCAACAAACTCGTTCGCAACAACTTTCACTTGAAGAATGTACACAACTAGTACATCTAGACTACCCTACCATACACTGTAACCTAAGAAACTGACTTCTGAAGGACCAAACCTTGAACCACTTCAACTAAAGAAAGATACCAATGCTATCAACACTCCTTTAGATCCACAAGACCTAAAATATAATTGCGGAGAAACACAAAGCATAAATATTTCTCCCAATCAGTTTTGCAATACAAAGCTCACACTCTAGTGAACACAACTTCTTCTATACAGTGATCTAGCACACCAAATTATGGATTCAACACTTGGAACATCTCTAATCAACATATCCAAAATGCATGAGCAGATCTTCAACCTAGAAGAAATGTGGAGCAAAACCAAAACATGACCCTGCAACCTAGAATACCACTACAACACATTGTTTCTTCCTTTTATCAAATTCTCTTAAAAGCACTTGGAAACCAAGCACTAGAAAAAAAAATTCCTCATCTTCAGCACTTCCTCAATACTTCCTCAATACAACTAAACCAACTACAATATAGTAGCTCAACCATAGATCACAAAAACTTATCACAACACTAGAGGTTGACACTAGTAGCTTTACCAATGACAACATAATGCAACTAATCAAAGCATGTATAACATCAACTACTCACACCCTTACAACAATATTTCCAACAATAGACACCAATGAAAACATAGGTTTGTTGACATCAATGACAACATTGACTGCTCATACTTGCAACACTACCCAACTCTTGTAGTCTAAAAAAAAGATATAATTTTTTTTTAAAATAGTAATACTAGGGATAAACAAATTTTGGAGGTTATTCATAGTGATATATTGTTGATCACTCGAAATATTGAGAGGGGGTAGGGGATGAATTAGTATTCTATTAAACCATTCAATTATTGACCATCCAATTTTCAAAGCGTACTTAACAATTATAAGGAATGAAAGTATGAGCAATCCATAACACAGAAAATACTCCACTATTTTCTGTATTTTTCATTTCAAAACAAAACCCAAAGTGGGTCTCTTTACTTCATGAAGAAAATGATTTCTTCCAACCACGACCTCCAAAACACAGATGCCATTTTAGATTTTTGGTATTCACTGTATTTAAAAAAAAGTCCATGAAAAAAATGTTTTGCTACATGATTTAATGCCATGCATGGTATAGATATACCTCCTAGAAACTCATCTCTTTCCCATTCTGTAAATTCCTTAGAATTATGAAGGCTTCATTCTTTGATTCTATGCATTCTTGTTATTACTTTAAATGATCATCATGTTTGAGTGGTTTTTCTTTCATCCTCATGCTTGCATTTCATACATGACCGTGTTTAAATATAAATGGTTTCCCACTTATTTATTCTTTTTTAACATGTTGGCTTGGTCCTTAAATGAAATCAATTAGACCTACTAAAGGGCAACAACCTATCTGACCATTTGGAAAGCAACAAACATTAAAAGAATGGTATTTATCTCAGATGTAAAACAAAATGCATGTTTGTACCTCATCTCTCACCGTTTGATTTCTTTTCATGCATGGTATCCTAATGTATATGGTGGCTATTTTGACTATTTCCTCCATTGCACTTCCAATGCATGTTATTTCTACCATTTTGCTCATAGTTGTTTGAAATACATTGTCTTTTGAACCTTGTTGTCCTGAAGCATCAAATGGCTATACTTGTGCCTCTATTGAGTGAATGATCATTGATTTGTTCAATGTGAGCAATGTATAGTTCTTTGAGTTCATGGAGACTTGTTGTACCTTTACATATATCTGATATTTCTCACCATAATTGGAGACTTGGAGTCTTCAAACTGCTTGTATTGACCTTTAGCAAGATTTGAAACCCTTATATGGTACTTTGAGTCTTTGAGTCCCCTGTAATGAGTTCTATCTGTCACTCTTTGATAGTGGTTTTCACTGGAAATCTCATATGCATTGTTCATCCTTGTGTCACTTAGTCATTTCTCATACATAAGTTGAGTTTATGTTGTCTTCAGATCAGCCCATTCATGGTGAAATAATGTATGAAGACTGTCCTAAGTTATTGACAATCAGCCTCTATTGCAATGACCAAGATCAAAGGTTGGGGTCTTCATTCTAAACACAACCATTGTCTTCCTCCTTGAAGCTTCATGTCTTCATTGTTTTCAACAAATGCAAAACTCTTAAGACTGACATGTTATGTGATTGTAAGCTATTGTAGATGGTTGTCCCATTTGAATGTAATCTCATATTTGCATGGACTGTTATGGTGACAATGTTTTCAACTGATTGATATTCCAAGAATACAGGAACACATCTTGTTGCATGTTCACTTCATTATAGTTCGAGTATTCAATGAACTATTCTTATGCGTTCAATGATTTTCCCATGTATTGAAGTCATTGTCTTTTAATGTAAAGGCACATATTGTACTCACAGGTACAAAACATATTGAATGCACCTACCTTATCTTGAATTTCTATCATGTGACTTCTTCATTGCAATTTTACCCATGTTGTTTGCTTTGAGTGATATTGTTAAGTGACCTTAATGCTCATGCCCCTCATTTATTAGATCATTGTGGTTGTTCCATCATTATGAGGCATTGTGCATTGATTATTTTGACACAAGGTGTGCACTGTAGGGGTATTGTATTATGACTTTAGAACCTTTGCTACCCTGTAGCATACATTCATTGTTGTTGTCCTATAGCATGAGATGTAGCATGCATTGTTCCCTTAGAACTGCCCCTTTCCAACTCTTTTGTTATACCACTACGTTATGAAATAACTTGCACAATAGAAGAATATGATATGAAATATGCTGCAAATACTTGATAATAACTGAGAATAACAAGCCACTTCGAGGGGAAAACCTCCAAATATCTCTAATGAGAACACACTTCACAACTTGATGATGAAATAAGACTCACAACCTCCTATATATACCTATTTATGCCCAGGATATCACCTAGGCCGACTTAGACACACCTATATAAGACTTAGGCTGACCTAAACAACTAAATAATAATATACTAATGATAATATGACTTAATAGAGAGTTAAGATAGCCACAATGACTATTCATAACCCATGTACAACAATATTAAGGGTGTAGCATGCCCCTTCTTCAAAGAAGCATTGTCCTCAATGCTAATCAAGTTTGGAACTTTTCTTTTAATGGTGTACATGAAATAACTTGCACAATAGGAAGAATATGATATGAAATATGCTGCAAATACTTGATAATAACTAAGAATGACAAGCCACTTCGAGGGGGAAAACTCCAAATATCTCTAATGAGAACACACTTCACAACTTGATGATGAAATAAGACTCACAACCTCCTATATATACCTATTTATACCAAGGATATCACCTAGGCCGACTTAGACACACCTATATAAGACTTAGGCCTAACTAAACAACTAAATAACAATATACTAATGATAATATGACTTAATAGAGAGTTAAGATAGCCACAAGCCGACTATTCATAACCCATGTACAATAATATTAAGGGCAACACTACCATCATGACCTTGGCTTCAAAATGAGTTTCATCTCTATGTTTCATGATTGCTTAATGAATTATCAGTACTCACTACCATTCCTATTGCTTTAATCCTACTGGGAATACATATGTCACTTATGGTGGTGACCTAAAAGCTCACCATCCTCAGTGATGTGTGCTTTTCCAATAGGGTTGAAGTGATATGAATTGGACAGTGTCCTTTCATGCAACAATGCATGATTATCTTTGTTCCTCCTTGCTACCCCATATGACTCATGATGGTTTCAGGCATGACTTGATGTCTCCTTCATTATTTTAAATAGATGCATAATTGAACTTGATGCATCACATAAATCATTTACTTCTGTAATGAAATGGATCTTGGATCCATTTACTTATGTGTTGCATCTTTTGAACCTAATAATGAAAGTTGATCAACTGGTGTGATTCCATATTGATTTAATGCATCAAGAATATGTTTATCATTGATTTGATCAAGTTGCTCAATTTCCTATCCCTTTTAAAACATCAAAGGGTAGCATGTTGGGCTCTACCCTCATGGGAGCCACATTTCACCCCACATGTTGTAATCAGCTAAATCAAAACAATAATAAAGACTTGTCCTAAATTTGCACAAGGAATAAACCAGTTAATTAAACAAAGCATATCATAGGTGTGTTTGATTACTCCTTTCTTGTTTTCATGGACACTTATGGTATGTTGCTATTTTAATGTTTATGGACATCATATTACACATTTATGGATGTTTTGCATATATTTTGATCAAGGACCTTTCATTGCTCTAACAACACTATTTTTTCAGATGCAGGAAACCTAGGAGTAGCGAGGAGGGCGTCAAATGGAAGCAGGGCAGCGGGAAGGGCCGAGATGATGCGGAACCAAGCCAACAATATTTTTCATTCCACTAGGCAATGACGGGTCCCGTTTCATTTTATGTGCAATTTATTTTCTATTATTTATAGGCGTATAGTCTTTTCTTTATAAGCATTAGAATAGCTAGTCCCTTGGCTTGTGAGGGACATTATACGCTCATGATTATCAATAAAGATTACATTTGCAATACATGTTGGTTATCTTTCTTATTTGTATGTAATTGCAAAACTAGAATAAATGCAATTTGTTTTGACAATCTCCTTTATGCACATTAATGAACTTAGCAAAACATGATGTATCTTTTAATGTTTAAATGAAAACACAAAATAATAAACAATAAGTTACCTAATTTTAGCTAGAAGCCAAAATCAGGTAAAAGGCCTAGTGTGGCCTTATCAACTTCAAATGGAGAAAATCCAATTTTCTCCACAACATCTGATCTGAGCTTCTCTTCCCTTTCTTTAGCTTCTTTTCTTCTTTCCAACAAGAGTTGCCACACAACATCAAGAACTTTCTTCCTAATGTTCTCTATATCTACCTCCATTGTGATAATGAATTTGATAATTGCTTCTATTATTATGGCTCTATTCTCCTCATTTTCTTTTTCATATAATGTGGTAGTTTCTTCCAACATCTCATGATTCAACATACCTTTGAATAATGAGTCCAACTTCATTGGACTGAGCGGTCTTTCTGTAGATGTCTTATTTTTCTTCTCTGGTTATGATGTGTTAGATTTCTTTTTCTTCCTTGCCTTTACTTGATTATGTACATGTATCTGAAAGGCTTCCTTTTCCTTCTCAACTTCTTCATCAAAACTATCAGAAATATCCATTCTTTGTCTCTTTGAAACAATGTCACCTCTTTTTAGGATCACCGGAGAATCTTCTTCCTCTTCCTCTTCTTCCTCAGACTGTACACTCAAGTCCTTTTCTCTCCTAGCCTTTTCTTTTATTCTTTTTGATGTAGCAGTAGTGGAGGTTGTTGGAGTAGTTTTCTTTCTCTTTCCAAGCCTTGTGGCCTCTTCCTCTTGAAGTTCTTCTATTACCGAAGCATTGGTCTTCGTTCTCTTTGTTTTGCTAGAGGTAGAAACTGATCCAGAGGGTTGTTGAATACTAGAGGGAATAGTGGAAGCAGTTCTTCCTGATCTTCTAGGTTCGGTGGTCCCACTTGTTGTGCTTGCTTCTCCCTTTGCAATTGCTTTCAATTTTTGTATTTCTTCATCTGTGAGTCCTTTGTCCTTGAAATAATCATGTACCACTTTTGTCGCCCTTTTCTCTATTTCAGGATTTTTTAGTTCCATGTGTACTTTCGCAAATTTCTCCTCATATGTTGTATGCCTTTCTTGTGTAGGGTCCTTGGGACTATTCAATAGGACACCCACATAGCCATCTGCTTCATTTTTTGTGATCTCATATCCAAGTGGTTGAATCCAGACAGTTCTAGGTTCCACAACTTCAATGATGCATTCATTAGTTTTGACCAAAAATGTGATATCATCTTGGTATTTTTCCACTATAGACTTAGATATCCTTTCTTGTTCATGCATTCTCTTATGAAATACTACAAATAAAGTAGCAAGTGCCTCATCTTTGAGCTTTCATATAACCAATGTTGCATAGATGTTCAAATATTTGATGCGATATAGGCTTGTTTCTACTCCATGTAATATTGCTTCTTCCTGGAAGCTCCTTAAAAAAATAGAATAGTAGAATAGCAAACAAACTACCAACGAACCAAACCTAAAAGGATATTTCTTATCTTTAGTTTGCTTTAGATTGTTAAAAAAATTGTCAGAGCAACTCACACAAATCATAGTTCTTTCCCTTTTCCACCATAGCTACATGAATTGTTGTGGTAGACATAGAATTCTCTTTATTTTTGTAGTATATTTTGTATCTGATGACCATAGTTGCATATCTTACCATAGGATTTTGTATGGAATTCACAGTGAGAGCCCTTTGATCAAATGTGGCTCTTGTCAATTCCATTAAATCCTTGTTCTTTACAAATTTCAACATAGGTACAGGTCTAGTGTCACAAAGTCCAACAATCTTCTTTATGACCTCCTTAGTTATCAATCAAGGAATGTCAGTCCATAATAATTTATCATGCACTTTGCTTAATTCTATTCTCACATACTTAAGATCATCATCATAGATGAAGCATGGAAACATCTACCAGACATCTAGTTTCTTCTTCATTAGGTTTTCATACTCATGTTTGATGCAAAATTATCTCTAGATAGTTGGCCAATCCACAAGTCTATCAATTTTGTATGGTTGTATTCTTCCATCTTCCCATAGATGTATGCCCTAACATCCTCAATAGGAAAAACCCTATATGGAACACTTGAAAATGCACCAAGTGGGTCATTCTCAAATAATTTCATGGGATATTTCTTGAATTTTGGTTGGGGTTTCTCACTCACATTTACCACTATAGGTGTTGCCATCTCTACTAAATTCAAATGCTTCAAAAAAAAAATCTAATTTAGCTTTGGACAATGGTAAATACCTTTTTCTTGCTCAACCATAATTAGGGTTCAGATACTCTGCTTCTCAAATCGCCTTCAAACTCTTGAACTCGCTTCAATTTGCACTACTTGCTCCAAATGCATAAAGGTGAATGAAATCGACCAAGGGTAGGTATATAATCTCTTCAATTTTGTTGGTGTAATTAAATATTTAATTAAACTTTATTAAGTTTACTCATGTCCTAATTAGGTTTTCCTTTTAGGGTTTTTCATCTTGCTCTATAAAAGCAAGTTAACTCATGTAATTATTTATTCCCAATAATATTATTTGCACATCTTTATGCAAATTATATCTTGCATCTTTGTTTTTTCTCCTTGCAAAAGGCTAATCCAGGTTTTGCAGGTGATCTTGGTTTTATGGAGTTTATTGGAAACTCTAACATGGTATCAGAGCACTGATTTACAAACCCCTTCTCAAATCTGAGATAAATTCAATCAAAGAGTTCTTTGGGGATTCTCAAGGGATCAACCTTGAGCAATTTGGTGCATTTTTGGATAAAAGCGACCAATATCTATTTTTTTGTGTATTTTTGAGAAAAATAATTATTGGGTTTTGTTTAAAATCATGAAATACCATCTAGGTATCTGTTAGATTTTGTAGATAGTGGGCAGAACTCGTAGAAATGACTGTCAAAATCATGGCTATTTTTCTTGCAAGTGAAGTTTTTTATTTTTACTAAATCCCATGTTATCTTTTTGGATTCAAAAACACTTTCTAGGTGTTGTTGCCAGCATCAAAATATTATCTAGGTATCCATTAGCTTTTGCATGCAGCAAGTAAATTTTTCATAAATCAAATCAGAAGGGTTGTATCTGTATTGTTGGCTAGCAAAATTTACCCTTTTTTCAAAAATTTCATAACTTGAGCATACAATGTCCATTTTTCAAAAAAATTATATCATCGGAAAGTTGATTACATTCTCTACGCAGAAGGTCAATTTTTTTCATGGAGGTAGATGTGAACATTAATTCTTGCATGCAATCTTTCCTTTTTGCATGTTTTGCATGTTCTCCTTTTACAATCTTGGAGTATTGTAATAAATGAACTTCAATAAAGTTCCATCAAGGGGTTGCTTACATAATAATTAGATTAGAGTGTAGTTGTATGGCATGCACTTTGATCCCATCTTCATATTGATGACAACTCACATGAGTTGTATCTGGATTTTGTAGTTTCTTTTGGCCACAATCTTGCTCATAACTTGACACATTTTGGTTCGCATCAGTTCATGTCTCAAATTGAGAGCCTATGGTTAATGATCCTGAATCACATAAAATTCTCATCGAGTCACATCTCAGTTTGAGGGCCATTCATTTTATGGTTAATGTTCCAGAATCTTCATGGTACTTGCTCATATGGATCAGTTTTAGTCACAGTTCGACATCGGCATCAAGATACACATAACTTCCATATTCTTTCATCATATCTTTCCCTCTTATGTGGGGAATCTCTTATGTATCTATGTGATGGATGGTGTACTTGGGGGGACTTATGGATTCCTCCATCTTTCATCACTTGGATGCATTCTCTATTTCTTTTTCATGATCATTTTTTAATCGACTATTGCTTCATAGATTCTAGGGTTGTGCCAGTTTGCGGGGTTTCCAGTGTTCCTTGGCATCGGGTCTGTTGTTGCTTTATCATGATTCCGACTTGAGTCATTCAATGAATCTCATATGGTTTCTAGTAAACAAAATTATCTTTCCTTGCTTTCCAAATTAAGGATTCCATTGTTACTCCATGAGTGTGCTTCCAATGCTTCTTTACAATAGGTTATCTCATTATGGGGGGGTTGAATGGTCTCTCTTGTCATTATTGTATCTTTTGGGGAGGAGTTTTGTCCCACTAGGTTTTCTCTTTTTTCCCCATTTTTGCATATGTACATGAGTACCTAACATGGCCTTGTAGTCGAGACCCATTCATGCTTTCATGGACCCACCCTTGCATTATTTGTATGTTTCTTATTCTCCCTAAGTTGCACTTAGGGGGGGGTGTTGGTATAATTAAATATTTAATTACACTATATTAAGTTTACTTAGGTCCTAATTAGGTTTTCCTTTTAGGGTTTTTCATTTTTCTCTATAAAAGCAAGTTATATCATGTAATTATTTATTCCCAATAATATTATTTGCACATCTTTATGCAAATTGCTCTTGCATCTTTGGTTTTTCTCCTTGTAGAAGGCTAATCCAAGTTTTGCAGGTGATCTTGGTTTTATGGAGTTTATTGGAAACTCTAACAAATTTTGTCTTAAATTCTCATTTAATTCATCAAACAATAAAGCTAGTAAAACCTTCTCTGTGTAACAACAAACCTTAAATTGCTTCACATATCTTCGCATTTGCATATTTTCTTCCAAAGTCTTCTTCAAAAGATCTATTTTTTCCATCTCCATCTCATATCTGTGTGACAATCCATGACACTTTATACCAATAGGGAGATTATGTGATTTTTTGTCATTGCCCCCCCTAAGCCAGTGCCTAGGTTCAATTTTTGGAGGAATTGTCTGCACCAAAGGGTGGTATAGATTCATTTGTAGTGTTTGATTCTTCCTTGTTCTGAGGTTATTTATTTCTCCAAATCTTTTCCATTTCCCTCTTTACTTCAGTCAGATTAATCTTTTTAACTAGTTCATTTCTCTTTGTCGGATTACCCTTCCTTGAGTTTTTGCTTCTACAAAATCTAGCAATATGTCCAGGTCTATTGTAAGTGTTGCATATGATATTTCTCTAAGAATTATTCCTTTCATTCATTTTGATTCTACATTGGTTAGCCTTGTGTCCAAATCCATAACATGTATAACAGTTACCATTGAAATATTGAATCATTCTACTACTATTGTATGCATTCATCATTTGACTTCTGCATTCATTTGTTTTATGCTGAAATCTCTTGCATGTAAAGCATTGACTAGTAAAGGATGGAACATTCAGATTCATTTTGCTTCTACATTCCTTTGCTCTATGTCCAAATTTATTGCAAAAATAACATATGCCATTAAAAGATGAGTACCTTTGAGCATTTGGTTGTCTAATGGGGGTCTTCTAGCATTGTTTCTTTGATTCCAAAACTTGCCACTGTTGTTCTTATCTTCAGTTTTCTCTACATTCGGTATCTGATTTGATTTTGACCTTTCTCCTTTTGCAAGTCCTAAACCACCTCTGTCTTTGGATGCTTTATAAACTGCGATTAACTCATCAAGCATTGTAGAATTTTTCTTGAATTTGTTGTCATGAATTTTTTCTTTTTCTAGATTTGATCTCAGATTTACCACTTCTTGTTCAAGCCTTGTGCATTCATCAGTCTTGCTTTTAACCATTGCATTTAGACATTCTTGAATTCTCCTTTTTTCTTCCACTTGCACTTTTAGTATGATGATTCTCTCATTTGCTTGTTTCAATTGTTCATTGACCTCTTTATGTATTTCTCTTGATTTCTTGATTTGCTCTCTCAACTTTTTGATGCAGTCATTTGCTTCTTTAATATTTCCCTTCAGATCTCTATTTTTTACTTCAATTTTGTCTAGGTCTTCAAGAGAAACTTTGAGTTATCCATCTTTGTCAAACATGTAGTCTTCTCCTGTGTATCCAATATCAAAAATCACTTTCAGAGCCATGTGTTCAAACTCCAAGATCTTCCCAAAGTGGTCAAGCTTCTTCCAAGGAACCAAGCTTTGATACCAATTGGTGAACACCTAGAATATTGAGAGGGGAGGTAAATTAGTATTCTATTAAACCATCCAGTTATTGACCATCCAATTTTCAAAGCATGCTTAACAATTATAAGGAATGAAATCATAAAAAATCCATAACATACACAACACATGAACACCAAGATTTTTACATGGAAAAACCACAATGAGGATTAGCTCACAATATGTTATAACCAGTTATAAGATATTACAAAAAGGCTCACTGTCAGGAGGACTCACTATCCAAGTGAACTTACTGTTCACAGAGAAAAGAAAAGATACAAAGAAGTGACTTCACAGCCAAAATTTGAATTGATGAAAGTGCATCTAATCATATATTGGATTCAGTTCCTTTGAAGCTCATAACACACTCTGATCATCTTAGATTACAAGTCTATGCTCTACTCTATATTTGCATACCTTTTCACAACACTCACACCTTATTCGCACAATTTTGCAACAATTCACATTATTGATAGTATTTGGATCATATGTTGCATTCAAATCTCTCTTTTATAAATTTCCTATAAAATCACCTCTCTAAACCCTAAATCACATTCATTCTTCATTAACCATTTATCATTCTTCCATCTCAAGTCAAGCAACTTAGGGTTTCATCATTTCAAGTCACCAAGGTATCAATTTTCAGACGATCAAGGGCAGATCCTTCATGTTTTACTACAGAATTTCAAGATAAAACATGATGGAAAGGTAATCAACTCCATTATTTCATGTTTCATTACATTCTTTCATCATTTTGGTTTAATTACCTAAAAGGGGTTTGACCAAGGCAAACCCCCATGCCCTAACATTCACCATTTCTCTCTCTTGTCTTGTGTGTTTGTAGATTTAGACATTTTGGAAGCTTGTAAATCATTAAGAATCAATTTTCAAATTTGTTTAGGTCTTCTCTTCATTAAAACTCACTTTCAGGCTCATAAATTAGAGTTCCGGAACCAGACACCTATAGAGAATCAAAGTGCAGACCGAGAGCTCCATATTCCACCTTTGAATATTTAGAAATTCAAAAGTGGACTCATTCACCATGGGTGGTGAATGAGTCCCACTCCAAGGTTATTTTTTAGTTTTCTACATTTTTAGATACCCTTTTGTCAGAAACAGGTTTCAACATAGTTTTACAGAATTGGGACCAATTCACCCAGAATGGCAAATGAGTCCCAACAAGCCTGAAAACTAGCATCAGTAGCATTCCAAAATCCATTTCCAGTCTCCATCCATATTCCAGGTGCACACTTTCAGTTTCATCAAGTTTTGTTGCAATTTGCATTCATTTCTAGGTGTTTTTGTATTACATAATGTGTTTTCAAACATTCTTTGTTTCCTTAGTTTTCATTCATTAATCAATTAATCTTATTAGTCTCTTGCATTAAAACATTTCATCTAGGTATATTTCATTCATATTTCATCCATAGTGCATTGACTTTGAATGTAACATAAGCATTTTGGCCCTCCTTTCTCCTTTTAGGTGAAAAACCCTAGAAGTGCTAGAAAGACATTCTGGTGCTAAAATCTTTGTTACAGGGAGGATGGGACAAGTAAGCCCTTTTCCCCTTCCCAAGGTACTTGAAAGTACCTCCACATGGGCTCCATCTCACCATCATGTCACCTTCCCACCTTTCCCTACGATGACATTTGTCATCCTCACATGAGTTGAGATACCTCAAGGCATCTCAACCATTGATTTCATCTCCCCCTTTTAATCCTATCCCTTCACTCATTTCCCATCCTAATGACTACCAAAATGACTTAGTCATTTTTTAATTTTCACCACATTCAAGCTTGCACACTCTTAAGCTCTCACACACCATAGCCAAACTCTTGCAAAATCACCACTTGAGACCCAAAATAAAGCAAAAATCAAGTGCTATGCTACTACAATCTTGAAGGAGCACACATATCAACCAATCAAAGGGGAAAACATGACATCAAAATCACTTTTGGCATCATTTGAAGGTATTTTCTTACAAGTTTGAGTTTCTATCATAGCCCTAATCATGAGTGTTGGTTGTGTTTTTAATTTTAGCTTGGTTTTTTATTTTTTCTTGCTTTTAGATAGATTAAAACACTTGCACACATCTCTAGAATGCCCGATGGTACCCACATCATGGGTCCTTTAACCTATTTGTTATTGAGTTTATGCCTTGCAGATTTGGATTTTTAGGTATAGGGGCGAATCTAATATTAACCCTTTCTAATTATTTCTAAACTAATTAAAACTATGCTCTTGATATTTCTTAATACCTTGTATTCTAAAATGATTTTGGTTGATTAGTGGTAGTTGTTAGCTTCCAAGTTGCACACTTTTTATCATAGGCTACTAAATAATGAGGTAGTGTGTAGTATTCTTCATGTTAGCAAGAAGTAATTCTAAGGTTTGTGATTTTCACAATAGTGAGTGGTTTCCTTTCTTAGGTTTTTAATTAGTGTAATGTGACATACTATTGATTTATTTGATGTTTGAAGATCAAAGGTCTAGTTTTAACATTCATTAAATATTTAACCAATATAAATTTCTTGGTGAATTCTTGATGATGTACATGGATGAATCCAATAATGGATTTATTCATAAAATTATATTATAGTAGATAATATCTCTCATTTATTTTAATTTCTCAACATAGTTTATATTTAGGTCACACATTAGCCAAAAACTAGAATAGGATATCACTAGTAAAATAATTTATCCCAAGAAGGTGGCCATAATTTTAAAAAATTGTTCTTGAATTAATCTAACACTAATATAGAATAATTCATGATGGAATCATTTTAAATATTACATTTTTGATAACTATATCTTATTGAAGAATCTTTATCATATGTATGTGTACATTCCAGGTTCCTATATTCCATTTATTACTATGGCTTTTATGTTTAAGGTAAATAACCTAATACTTTTAAATTCTATTATACTTCTAACATGTCAATGAATTTTTTAATTTAATACAAAATTTTACCCCTTCAATGTTTATATCTACATCTTTTAATAATCTTATGGTTGCTCTTGTGTATTTTTGGTCATTTATAAAATATGTAGAGAGGAAGACAATGTGGGTTGGTGAAAGGGAAAAATGAACCCAAAGAGACCTCTGAGAACCAGTATGCACCTTTATTATCTTATGTTTCTTTTAAAATATTTTTTAAATACTTGATAAAAGCACATGCTACTATACTATTGAAGTGGAAATAAACATAGTTGAATTCCCATCACATTAACCCTTAAAGGAAAGATAATGTAGTTTGTAAATCTACGTAAATTTGGGCAGCATAACGACATGCAAATTAACACTTTAAGAAAATGAAATAATAATAATAGAATAATAAAAAACAAAAGAGAAGAAACACCAATATACATGGGGAAAACCCTTTTGGGTAAAAAACCTCACACTCCAAAGCATCAAACCAATACATATTAATCTACAATAAACATCGTTACAATACACTTCTAGGCTCTGAGCCTTAACACAGAGATTTACATCTTGCTCTTCTTTGGAGGAAATTCGATAGCACAACCCTACAATGAAAAATTCTCCTCTCAACTCCTTAAGAAAACTCTCATAGTTATAGAGCACCAAGATAAAGGCCTAATAAAGCATCCTCAATCTTCTACAAATCTAATATCTACAAAAGCTCAAAAATCATGAGCTTTAAAATCAACATGTTAAGTCAAAATAGTCTTATCCTCATCTTGGGCACCTATATCCAAGAAAAACATCTTATCCATATCCAGAGTGCTTAAAAAGATAAAGCCAAAAAACTACTTTATTCCTCTCCAGTTTTGATATAGTAACAATTAACTGAGACTCCCACTTGTCAATATAGGAACTTGCCAAAATAATTTTCCACCAATATAGAAACATGTGACATCATCCTCCTATAAAATAAGACCTAAAGTGGGCACCAAATTCCTTAAAAATAGAGATCTTGTCATATGCCTTCACCTACCATGTAGGATGTCATCTCAACAATAGGATCCACAAAGTAAATGGAAACTTAGGAAGTTTAATACATTATGATA
>VDFB02353314.1:0-22941 GCA_007258455.2 Sequoia sempervirens
AGGAGATTATTATTTTATTAAAAGTCTTTATTTCTCCCTTGATTTGGATGCCACAAGGAAGGAGGGAAAAAGTGAATTAAAAATTAAAATAATCTCAAGGCAATTAGGGTGCACCTTCTAGAAGGAGCTGGAGAGTCACCTTAGAGTCTATAAAAGGAGGCCTTTGCTCATTCATTTATCACCCATGAAGAAAATATAATGAAGTGCTGCTGAAATGGTGCTAGAATTGCTTCAAGGAATGCATACCTCCTAGCTACTCTTGGTTTCTTGCTTGAAAGATAGCAACTAGCTAAGATTGAGAGGTTGAGTTCTTTACACAAGAAAAAATTGAGCAATATGGAGAAGTTTTGTATTGATGTTTTCTGATATTTTGGTGTGTTTGATAGTTTTCAAGTTGTTGGTTGGGGAGTTGTTGTAGGTCGAATTTGCTCATATCTCCTTGGGTGATTTTATTTTGGTTATGGGTGTTGGCTTAAACTATTCTCCTGCCCTAGGCATCCCATTTTGTTGATTATCAGATTTTATCTTGCGGCCTTGAATTTTATATTGTAGGTTGCCCCTCATGGGAGGTCGTACTTTGCCTGGGAAGAGTCTTGGGATTCGTGTTAAATCATTAAGAAAAGTTTGTTGCAGTTTCTTGGTCTTGAAGGGGTCACCATCCATCCTAGAGTCATTTGCATTTGATTTCATGAAAATCCATTGGGTATTGAGTGAGTTAGGAGTATTTTGGTGTGTCTTCTAGTTGTTGGTCTGTAATTTCTGTTTGTTGGTCAGTTATATCAGATTGGAGTAGTTGGAGTTTGGGCTTGTTTTTCATGGTTGGAAGTCTCTCGGAGTTTGGAAAACATTTGATATAATTTGCAGCTTCTTAGGCATCTCTAATAGTTGGCTCATGTAGATTTTACTTCTCATTGTAAAGTTGTTTCAGTAGTACTGATCAACTCTTTAATATTTCTACATATTTCTTGTAATCCCCACTTTTAGTGGAAGAAGGTTGGCCTCGCCACCTTATTTACTTTCTTGCATAAGCTATCATTCCCACCATTGGTGAAAGAGATAGGCCTCACCGTCTTTGCATTTTGTAACTGAGTCGACAAGCCACCCTTACTTTACTTTTTGCACTTGCATTCTCATTTGCTGATCGGCTGAGCCGTCAAGTCATTTCCAACATTGTACTTCATTTAGTTGTTACTAATGATCCCCGGTGCCATATGATATCACCTCACCCACCTTGAGTTTGAGTGAACATTCTTGGTATAGGGTTACTTTCATCAGCTGATTTGATTATGCTAATGCTGATGGGTGCCATTGTTGAAGTGTTGTGAAAAAATTGCAAAAAATATAAGGGAGTTATATCATTAATCTCCGTGCAAGTTGCATTTTCAAAACCTTTGTGGATTTAGATGTAAGTATTACTATTCATGTTGTAGTTTTACATGGAATCTTCATTAAGGAATGCATTTAATCAAACTTTTTATTATTTAATGATTTCCTAGGGTATCGGATTTAGGTTTGTTCTATACTTTGTCGGCCTTAGGGTTAATTAGAAGGGTTTTGAGATTAAATTTGTTCATGTATTCTATGTCATCCCTATTATAATTTGTTGGTATTAGGTATAAATGGATGGTAACCATGGGTAGAATCAACACATTTAGACCTTAGCACATTTTAGGATCCTCAAATTTCCTTAACTTAACAGAGTCTTGAGTGCATACTTCTATCTTCTTTGTGTTTGACCCACAAACTCTTAAAGCTCAAAAAAAGTCCTTTGGAGGAATTCTCATGTGGGAGTCTTGGTGTTCTCAGCCCACAATTAAAAATTTAAGTTTTGTTCATCAACCCATGGGATTCGAAGTCCTGCATAGTCACGAGTCTCACAAATTTTAAAATTTTGCATCGCTCGAAAACTCGCATACTCTTAAACTCCGCAAATTCTTGATTTCTGCAAAGCTTTGCCTATAGAAATCTATTTGCAAGTTTCCAAGCATTGCATTCCCGCATAAGGTAACAATAGTGCTAAAGAGTCATGTTCCACACAAAATCCAGATTCCTCCAAGATGTTAATACCCGCAACATGTTAGCTCAAATTTTTACTATTTTCTTTAGGAGCTAAGTGTCACTCAAATTTCCACAAAATTCAATTTATGGGGCTCTCATTGTGGGTCTCTGTGGGGAAGTTTCTCGCAAATTTTGCAAAGGGATAGGTAGGTACCTATTCTCACATTGCTCCAAATCACGTAGTCCTCCAAGACCTGCATAGACTCAAAGCCCACAAAAGTTGAGAATAGCAAATATTTCATTGAAATTTATTTTAGCATTGGGAGCTATGGATGATTTCATTTATTTATGAGGTACTTTTGATTACATTATTTATGCATTTCAAGAAATGTTGACATATCATTTTGGGTGATGATAATAGTATTTGGTAATGAAGTGAAATTTATTTGAAATGTTGATTATGCAATGCTTTTTGCAAATTTTATAGAAAAGACAAATAGAGCCTCCAAGATGAAGTTTGAATTTCAAGGAGTGAATCCTCCTAAAATATTGTCAACATGGTCCATGGTTAGTGACACAAATATCCAACATGTGGATATAGAATGATTCAAAGAGAGAATATTTGGTGATATAAAAGAATCCAATTTGATGACTAAGTTCAGGAAGATGCCCCTAGTCCAATGTTAGATTACCTCATTATGAGTTGGATGAGATGACCTTAGGGCAATGCCAAGTAATACTGATAGTGATAGATACTAGTCGAACACCAAGCCATGCTAGGGATGTAGATGGATGTATGATAGATGGATGAGGATTTATTAAGGATGATAAGAGAAAGAGCGTTTGATAGATGGTAGATGGTGCTTATTTACACATGATGCCTATTTTCTAGGTTTTCACCAAGGTACCTGCCCAAAGCACCATCAAAGTGGTTTTCACTAGAAGATAAATTTTCTCTTTACTATTTTATCCTTTTCTTGACTTAAAAAAAAAAAAAGATACCCCACATGGGCTAGGCATAGAACCATTTTAGATGACTATTGTTGATAGGTTCTTGCAAGGGATCCCCTTTAGGTATTGCTAGTTGATATGCTCTAGATCCATAGCTTGTGGTAATAACAAATGGTTCTAACCAATTAGGTTCAAATTTCCCTTTGCTATCCTGATCTAACTGATTCTTTTGATTCTCCTTGAGGACTAGGTCTCCCACTTGAAAGTGTTGGCCCTTAATCTTCTTGTTATAGCCTCTACATATATGATTTTGATAGGATTGTAGATGATTAAGTGATTTTAGACATCGTTCATCCAACAATTCTAGCTCATTCAATCTAAACATCCAGTACTCTTCATCATCAACAAGGTGATGTAATGAAACCCTTAGCGATAGAAGCTCAAACTCAATGGGTATGATGGCTTCAACTCCATAGACCAAGGAATATGGAGTGGCACTAGTAGGTGTTCTAACACTCGTTCGGTAAGCCAAGAAGGCGAGATTTAGTTGTAAGTGTTAATCCCAATCACTATTATTAACAATCTTTTTCAATATTTTTAAGAGTCTTGTTAGATGCTTCACCTTAACCATTCCCTTGGGGATAATAGGGTGTGGAGAAAAAGTTCTCGAACATTCTAGTTCTTAAAGGGTGCTCCATTATCTGTGATAATGGCTTAAGAAACACCATAATGACATATTAGGTAGTTGATGATAAAATTGGATATTTGTTTACTAGTGATGTAAGTCAAAGGAATGGCTTCAATCCACTTTGTGAAGTACTTAGTGATAGTGATGATAAAATTATGAACATTGGATGATATGGGTGAAATCATTCCAATGAGATCAAGCCCCCATTGCAAGAAAGGCCAAGGTGTTGTTATAGGTCATAGTTCATGTGCCGAAGCGTGGATGAGATCACCATGTTGCTCACATTATAGGCATTTCCTTACAAATTTATTTCCCTCTTGTTCCATGCTTGGCTAGTAATACCTAGTTGTAAGCAACTTTTTCGCTAGGGTAACACCACTCTAAAGTGACCCACAAACACCTTCGTGTACCTCTTGTAAGGCAGTTGTAGCTTCTTCCAAGTTAAGACACCTAAGTAATGTGCCATCGAGACTTTTCTAGTAAAGGGTATCACCAATAATGAAAAAGTGAGAGGATCTTCAAATAAAGTTTTTACACAAGTTAGAGGTAATGTTAGGTGGAATGATACCATCATGAAGGTATTGATAAATGTCATGGTACCATGGAGAATTGAGACCAACAACTTTTCACATGAATTTTGATTTGGAGACTTTGAATGTTAGTATGAGTAGTTGTTCCACAATACATTCACACTTACAACTGTTGTGTGACATATTCAATAGAGATCAAATGGTCTCCATAGTGTCTATTGTGTTGTTATTGACCCTTGGAATTTTCTCAAAAGTAATGACCATGAAGTATTCTTTGAATTTGTCCACCATTTTTTTTGTATGGCATTAAATTTTCATCCTTAGTTTGATAGTCATCATTAACCTATCGTACCACTAGTTGGGAGTCACCATAAACCTGGAGTTCCTTGATTTTCCTCTTAATAGCCATTCTTAAGCCTATTATGAGTGCTTCGTATTCAACTATGTTATTGGTGCATGAAAAGGATAGCCTAAGGATTTTGGAATGCAATCACCTTGAGGGGTGATGAATAGAATTCCTTCCCCTGATCCATGTTGCCTATGGGAACCATCAAAATATAACTTCCATTGGTTTGTCAATGTTATAGTAAACATTGCTTCATTTGGGTATTCAAAAACCAAAGGATTCTCAACATATATAGGTTCCTCTACTAAATGATTTACTATGACTTGCCCTTTGATTTCCTTTTGGTCCACATATTTGATATCAAATTCACTTAGGATCATAACCCATTTAACCATACCGCCTGTAAGAGTGCTTTTGATAACAAGTACTTTAGTGGATCAACTTTAGAAATAAGCTTAACTTGATGACTAAGTATGTAATGCCATAGTTTTTGGGAAGCAAAAACTACTGCTAGACAAGCTCTTTCAATAGGAGTATAATTAAGTTCATATTCAACTAGGGTTCTGCTAATGTAGTAGACGACACTTTCTTTTCTTGATTCATCATGCTATGCTAGAAGAGTGCCTAGTGTTGTTGATGTTGCTGAGATGTACAAAATCAAAGGTTTATTTGCGACTGGTGGCATCAACAATGGTAGTGATGCAATATATTTCTTTAACTGTTGGAAGGCTTGTTGGCATTTATCATCCTATTTTAAGGCTACACATTTTTGGAGATGTGTAAATGGATGGCATTTATTGACTAGCTATGCAATAAACCTCGTACTAGACTATAGCTTTCCTTGTAGACTGTAGAGTTTCTTGAGTGTTTTAGGTGGAGGCATCTCGATGATCACTTTGACTTTGGCCTGGTCTACTTTGATTCCTCTTCATAATACTATGTATCCCAAAAGTTTGTCTAAAGTGACTCCAAAGACACATTTTTTTGGATATAGCCTTACCAAATATTTTTCTAGTCTATCAAAATTTGAGCTAATACCTCAAGATGACTTCTTTTTTTCATTGATTTAGCTAGTATGTCATTAACGTAATCTTCCAAAAAGGTATGAAACATATCATGGAAAATTACGGTCATTTCTCTTTGATACATGTTGCTCTTGGATTTTTAAGGTCGAAAAGCATGACATTCCAACAATATGTACCCCATAGGAATGTAAATGTAGTCTTATGCTGACTGTCTTGTGCTATCCTTATTTTATTGCACCCTTAAAACCTATCCATAAGAGATAGCATCTCGTGTCTAGCTGTAAGATCTACTATAACGTCGATGTTGGGCAACAAAAAATCATCTTTGGGACATGCTTTGTTGAGGTCTCAAAAATTTGTACCTATCCTGATGCCCCTAGTGGGTTTTGACATTGGTACAAGGTTTGAAACCCATTCAAGATATTCAATAGGTCTAGTGAAGCCCGTGTCCAACAACTTTTGCAATTCTACTTTAACCAATAGTGTTATTTGAGGATGCATTTTTCTGAGCTTCTATTTTACTGGTTTAGCATTAGGATACACTGTCAAATGATGGACCACTAATGATGTATCAATCCCTTGAATATCTAAATAATACCACACAAATTTTTACCTTTATCTCTTTCAAGAAGTTTGCCAAGTTGTGTTGTTCTTCATCATCTATGCATGTAGCATAATATGTTATTAGAGGTTGATCAGATGTTTGACATTAATTGGTTGCACGAACAAGGACTTCCAACTTTTCTTGATCTATATCAATACCGAGGAGATTGAATCCTTCATCCTTGGGCACCTCAGAGAGGTTTTCACCTTTGGATACATCCTTTCTTTTTACTTTTTCTCGATCTGAAGGTGCCACTTTGTGGTTTTTACTAGGGGATCTTTTATTGATTTTTATGCTTGTCATTTTGTGACTAAAGGATTCAATCTTGTCACCATAGCATGCATGGGTGTTAATTTCTACGTTGAACCTTGCATTATGATCACCTAGAGGTATGCCATCTTGTAGTCCCATGAATTTTTTGATAGCTTCATCATTTTCAAAAAAATCAAAAATTGGTGCTTGTTGTTGGCCCCAATCGATAAGTTGGGGATAGATTAGTTTGAGGTCATTATTTTTAGTAGGGTAAGTGAATGGTGTGGTTGTGATAGTGTACATAGATGCATTTTCAAATAGGTCTGTTATACACAAAGGAAAGTCCTCGATATCAATGTCATCAAATGGATTATACTAGGGAGAAGCTACAACTTCCTCGATAGAGGTACACAGTGAGAGGGGCCACATTTTCGTGCAAGCTATACCCAAGGCCTTTATACCTTTGTCACTTTTCTAAAAAGATGGGTTCTTAGATGCCTTGTTGTTTTAGTCCAAGTCCACCATTACCTATGTACCCCATGCACTTGATCATCTAGAATCCTTTTCTACTTTGATCAATAGGAAGAGGTGTTTCTTCTTGTTCTTGATATATCCATTTTGAGAAGTCTTCTTCATTTATAAGCTTTGTGTTTAGTTCTCCCCATTTTTCTAAGACTGTTGGTTTGAACTTGATAGTCTTGGATTCTCTGTCAATATGATGAGGTTTTCCATATGTTTTCAGAGAAAGTGGTAGCCATCCCACATAGAAGGATTATTTAAGGTTGTAGTCACCACAACCATTGTCTTGTATTTGTACTTTGACTTCAAATGGTGTTTGACGGGAGGTAGATGTGGATGCATGTTGATGGATCAATGTAGGATGATGAAGGTAGATCCACATCATTATTAGGGGCTTAGAGAAAATTATGATACCTTTCTTCCATGTTTTTGGAATATTAGAAGGGTTCAAGGTCACCATGGATGGTAATATTAGTATCATTGTAAGGAAACTTGAGCAACTAATGGTATGTAGATGGGGTGGCCTACATGGTATGTATCCATGGGTCGCCTAGAAGGATGTTGTAAGGCAAGTCAAGGTCTAAAACTTGACATGTCATTTCAGCTATTGCAAGACCAACTTGTATAGGAAAATTTATAGTTCCCTCTAAGTCCCTTTCATTATCATCATATGCTTGGATAGTTATTCCCTTAAATTGTCTTTCGATCACTCCTTCAGAGTATCCCAAATGTCTAACCAATTGAAGAGTATAGATATTCAATCCCACACCTCCATCTATTAGAATTCTCTTTACCTTATGTTTTTGGACATAGACCTCAAGATGTAATGCATGATTATGATATGCTTGAGAGGGAAGGTATTTTTCCATGAATACAAGGCAATTGGTGGATGCAATATTCCCTACCATGGCTTGGAATTGTTCTATATCTATATCAATATGGACGGATGATTGTAAGAGAGCCTTTTTTAAGACTTCCTTATGTGTAGGAGAGATTCTTAAGAGTTCCAAGATCTCTGAGATTTGTGTTGGGGTTTTCTTAAGATGGTTGATTAAACTATAATCCATTGAATTTTCTTTTGTTGGACCTTTTGGTTACGAAGGAGATCCTTGTATGGTGAATCTCCCTATTCATGTGGTGACTCCACACTCAATATTTTATCCATGTATTGTAACAACAAAGATATGATGGTTGGCATACTACATGTATGTCCTATGACAGTGTCATAGGAGTGGTTGACTTGGTTGTATACTTTCAACTTTCCAATGTCATTTCTTTTTCCATGATTAGGCATTGGATTCTTGTATATACCTAACTCATTATTTCTAGAGGTCCCTGGGCATTGGTCAATGCTTACCTCACCATGATCTATGAGGTCTTGAATGATATTTTTAAGCCTCATACAATTTGATTGTTTTTTTCCCTTTATCCAATTACACTCACAATAATCATTGCCATTGTACCATGAGGGTTTAAATTGAGGTTCTTTGTATTGTCTAAAATCAAGAAGTTTGATTAGGTTTGTTTGGATTAGTTCAAAATTGTTTTGATTGGTTCCCCTAAGGGAGTGTACTTGCATCTAGCTAGGTAGTTATTTGGTCGAGGAGGTGGTCCTCTTGGAGGATTAGAATTTTATATATTTTGCTATTTGTTGGGCTGATTTTGTGTGTTTTGTACAAACTTTGTGTCCATAATGTCATCATTGGTTACATTTTTATTTTTGGTCCACAGTCGTGGTTTACAGTGGAACTTGATGGTTGGTTGTTATCTTTGTAGATCTTCACTAACCCTTTAGTAATAAGAGCCCTTTCGATGGTGAGACCTGTTGCTATAAGTTCTTCAAATGTTGTGGTGCATTGCATACACAAGTAAAAGCCAACTTTCATGTTTAGATTATTCACGAGAATGTCTACTTGTTATTTCTCTTGAATAGGCAATTTATACTCGCTCACTTTATGTCTAGATCTTTGTAGAAAGGAAGTGAAGATTTCTCTCTTATTTTGTTTGACAAGATATAATTAATTTAAAGTGACTTCCGCATGTAAATATTGTAGGATAAGTGAGCGAAAAATTGGTCTACAATTTCTTGAAATGTCTTAGTGCCTCGGGGTAAGTATGAGAACCATTTGATTGCCTGTCCACCTAAACTTCTTGGAAAGACGCATATGAGATATGTATCATTGTAGGACACCTATGGACAAGCTACGTAAAATTCTCATATGTTCTCTTTCAGATTACCATATCCCTTGTACTTGTCAAACTTTGGTATCTCAAAATTAGGGGGAAACAATATCATTGTTATGCTCCTATCAAATGAATAGGGATAGATCTTGGAGAGCATACAATTTGTTGGTTGTTCCCATCCGTATATCATGGATTTTTTGCGTTAAGCTCTAGATTTGTGATGTTAGATCATTAGAGGGATTGTTTAGTGTGGGGTTATATGTGTTATAATGAGGTATGGGAGATGAATTTTATGTCAAGTTTTGATTAGGGAGGATGCTAGATGACCTTTCATAGATGTCAAGTTTTGATTAGGGGGTTGTACAAGATGTGTTGAGTTTGTGGATTTGTTTGGTATTCTAGATCATTTTGTTGTGGTGGAGCTATGTTATATGGACCATACTGATGTTGTGGAATGATGTGTTGTTGAGGATTTTGTGGTTGATAATGGATGTATTGTGGATGTTGGGGTTTTTTTTGCGACGCTGGTTGTTGTTGTTGTGCAATTATTTGTTGTTGATAAGAAACATTTTTTTGTGTTTGTGGCATTTGTTGTTGTGAGGTGATGTATTAATGTTGTTGAGGAGGTTTTTGTGTTCTAGGTGTTTTTTGTGAGATGTATTGAGGTGTGGTTTTTTGTTGTAGTTTACATGTTTTTTGTGAGATGTATTGATGTGTGGGTGGTTTTTGTGGAGTTAATTGATGTTGTATGTTAGGAACATTTGGGTGTATGTTGTGTGAAGGTGGTGTTGTGAATGGATTAGTCCCCGTAAGGGGTGAAAGTGGAAGGGGATAAACAATCAAGAATTCAATCTATGAACCCAAAACAAGAGATCAAAACTCACTTACCAATGAGATTAGATTGCAAATCAAGCCATGACATCAAACCCTAATGTTAGTATAATCAAAACATAATTGAAATCAAACAAGAACAATCTCACCATCCCATTCTTGGAGAACTTGGTGTATTATGGTGTTGGATTGCTCAAACACTTGAAGCCTCCATGATTGCTAGCAAAAGCTTGATTGAATGTGATGCAAAGTTGACCTAGATGCTCAAGATGAACGCTCTCAACTCAAGAATCAAATTGACATGACTTAGCTATGAAAATTATAGGTGATGAATGTGAAGGATTGAAGGTTATTTTATAGATTTTAGGAAATTAGATCAAGGGTCAAGATTGAGATTCAATGCCCACAAAGAAGGGTTGAGATTGATCCTCAACACCCACAAATGGGAGTGAATCAAGGAAGATCAAATGATGTGATTAGTTAGAACTCAAATATATCCACCATTTTAGGAAAATGGTTAGAATATTTTAAATCAAGTGTGGAGATAAGATTTAAAGATCAAGGGCTAGAATGGTTGAGACAAGTTAAGTCAAGATATTTTGAGGAAAATTAAGATAATTAAATAATTAGAAATTATTTAATTGTGGAGGATAGGAATCTATTATTCTTTAAAAAAGAATATTCCATTGGAGGAAAAATACTAGAAATGAAATAATTAAATAATTGGAATTATTTAATTATATGGGATTATAAAGTATTAGATGAGCCTAATTAAATAATTAAAATTATTCAATTAGGAGGATGAAAGGGGAAAATTAGTGATGAAATAGTGAATTAATTAAACAATTCAAGATTATTTAATTAATAGAGAGAAATAGGGTTAAATTATGGAAATGATGTTAAAAGGGATTAATGATGCAAATTATGTAAAATAATGCTAAATGCAATAATGGTAATGAAAATGATGCCAATGATGGAAAAACATAGTTTCAGGATGTGTGATACGCGTTAGGCATTTTTACATGTCTATAGTCCCATAGTTCATTGTGTTTGGATTGGGTGGATTTGTGTATGTTGAGGTTGTTGGGATGTTGGTGTTTTTAAAACCTAGGCTTGTTTGATTTTCTAGACCTTGATTGTGAAACAATGGATTTATATACTATCTTGAAAAAAATCAATTTTGTATTGAATGGTGGTATGGTAGGTTGGCCTAGCACATTTGGTATAAGAGGTATTGGTATTTGTTGTATGGCGTGATGTACCAAGGGTTCATTTTCATATATATGATTAGTTGATGCCATAGCATGTGTAAGGGATTGTTCCATACATGTATTGACATCAAAGTTAGTAGGTACTTTGACACCTCTTTGTGCAAGTTTCAACAAGTATAGATTAGGGTTAGTGGTTAACAAGGCATCAAGTTCCCTAGCCAAAGATGGTTCTTGTTGCATTTCAAGGATTTATTCCCTAGTGAACTTAGTGAACCCTTCATTTTCATGGGTGACATCTTCTATGATGATTGTTTGTTCTTGGGATGTTTGGGGTTTTCTAGGATTACTATACCCTCTAGGATCGAATTCGACATCGGGCATTCCAAGGGTTGTTTCGGTGGTACTTATGTTAGTGAGTAGACTAGAGCTACTAGGATTATATTCCATGTTTTTCTTGTGTTGGGACCTTGTTATAGGCATAAAAATTATAGTGATCCTATGAGATGGGGGGATGAAGATGTTGGATGAAAATGATTTAAATGGATGATTTGGATGGATGTTGGATTTGTTTCAAGTTGGACTAGTAGTGACACCTAAGTAGGTTTTAACCAATGTTTGGAAGATGTTTGGATAAGTGGAAGATATGAAACCTTCAATAGACAAAGTTCTTGACTAGACCTTGTGTTTGATGGATGTTTGATGATAGTCCTTTCTTGTCCTAAACTGATGAGTCCAAGTGAAGGAAGAGGATAATGATGTTACCAACTTAGAAGTAGACAATGATGACTAAGCAAGCTAGCTCATAAATTTTTTACGCTAATTTAACTAAATACTTGAAAGGAGATTGTTTTCCAAGCAAGAAGCTAAACTAGATGATAAGATATGGAAATCTAAATCAAATGACCAAATATCAAATGCAGGTTGCTATTTTGGATGAGTTGTTTTGTTGGTTTGATGATATTAATTTTGATCCAAAGATAACTGAGAGGTGTTTTAAGAAGTCCTATATTGACCATTGGTTGAAATTAGGAATCTAATATTTTTGAGAATTATGGTGATTTGTGACTAACAGTCAAACATGCCACTCTGCAAAAGCATCATTTTAACTATTAGAAGTGGTGCACTACCCCCTATAGAAGTGATTAGGTTTTCAAAAGCATTAATTTATATGCAAAAGCATGACTATGTGACAGTAAAATGTGTCAATGTACTATTTTTTAGGATTTTGATAGATTACTATTTTAAGTCAAAAGTGCCAAGTTGCACATGCACATTGATTTGTAAACAAAAGCATTGATATAAAAAATTAGATGCATCAAGATGAAAATAGAAGTTGTGCGATGTGCAAAAGCAACACAAGATGACATTCATACGTGTTGTTGTGACTTGAAAAATTTTATTTGAAATTTATACCTAAATTCATCTAAGGTGTTGAAATTTCTTAATTATTTGAAGATTGATTTTAGTTTGTTTGATTTGGAAAGTGATAAAAAGCAAAAAAGAATAACATAGAGGACTAAATCCAATGATTTTTGGATAGATTTCGTGTGTCTTCTTCAACAACAACAACACACTATTTAGTGTCACAAGTATTTGAACAATGAAAACACGCCAAAGATACACAACCTAGCTAGTAGTAGAATGGGTGTATTAACTTAGGATAAGCCCATCTGCCGAAGAAAATTCCTCCACAATGAATGGCTGACTAGAGTATGCGAAGGTCATGTACCACCTTCACACCTCTCACCTTAAAAGGGACAAGGTCCAAATCAAGGAATATTAGTCACCTCAACAAGGGGAAGTACATAAGGAGTTACTTCACACATGATATTGTATGTTGCATTATTCCAAGATAACAGTTGATAGTCTTAAAGGCTACTAATAAACAAGGTTCGTAGTGGGGGCTCAATAAACAGTGAGCTCGTCCATGGATGCTCGAGTCAAGGGGGGTATCCCCTTTCTTCATCGCCTATACATGTCTCGGCGAACTAAGGGTCATGAGGCTTGGATTGAAGGACGTTGGCCACACCTTGGGGTACAACTTTCATTCTCTCCCCTTTATACACCCCACTTGAAAACATGGTTGGGGTCAACCTTGAGGTGATGCAATCCCTAAGCAGACCTCCTATTTGAATTAAATGGTAATGACATTTTTTCTAATTCCCAAGATCGTTTGTAAGAGTCATGAGGGAAGAGCATACATAGACAGTTACACCTCAGGTACATACAAACAAATATTGCAAACTAATGGTACTTTTGATTTCCAAGATTGCACTTAACACAAGGAAAGAGCATACACACCACTATTCTACCAAACACAACATATAATTTATTGTGGTGCACCAAATGCAAAGATGAGAATTATCTTGTTCAATTTTAATATACCAAAATCAAATGTACAAGTTGTTCATTTTAGAGCACCACATTGAAATATGCAAGTTGTGGGTTAATTTTAGAGCACCAAAACTAAACATGAAATTGTTCATTTTAGAGCACAAAAGTCAAATATAATAGTTGTGGTTTCAATTTTAGGAGCACCAAAACGAAATGTGAAATTTCTTGTTCATTTTAAACACCAAATTGAAATGTGAGACTAGATTAAAAAAACCCTACAAGAAAAACTTGTTAGTAGTTTTGTAATTTATCTTTCTCCCAACGTAAGCCACAAGCTATACAAATGTTAGCTCAAAAAGCTTAGGAAACAAGCACACATTAGGGGTTAGACAAATGAAAATTCAAAAAAAATTGCCAACCCTAATAGAACAGACACGTCAAGTTATACTAGACATAAGTGTTGTTGTAAACAAATGTGTCGTAAAAACACTAAAGTGTCGATTCTAGATAGATGCATTGATTCAACTTGCAAAAAAAAAGCCAATGCGTCAGGACAAACACGTCGAAATATGGCAAAGGCGTCATTATATATCTAGCATACACATCAATTCTAGATATATGCATCTAATTACAGTCAGATGTGTCATTACAACTTGCAATAACATGGATAAAAAAGAATATCAAACAAACATGTTAGTAAGAACAAAAGTAATATTGTATTTTGGCATAAGCATCGAATCTTGGCAAAAGTGTTGTTGTGGGGAAAATAGAAGCATCACACTACCGCAAAAGCAACTTTGTAACTTGTAGATCAACACAAATGCAAAAAGATGTCAATTCAAAGATGTGGGTCCCATCGAGCATGCAAAAATGTTGTAAGGGAATAATGGCTAATGGTTAGAAAGCATAATAAAAACATTTGTGCAAGTTGAAGGAAAATTAGGAATTAAATAATTAAAAAAATTATTTAATTGTGAGGATGAGATAAAATTGGGATTTTTTATTAAATAATTAAAAATTATTTAATTAGGTGGGTTTGAAGAAAATTTAGAATTTTAATTAAATAATTAAAATTATTTAATCAAGGTGGAAAGAGGGAAATTGAATTAAGGGGATATTAGTGAGAAATGATGAATTAGTCAAATAACATTAATTATTCAATTAATAGAGAAAAATATTTGAATTTAGCCAAATAATCTGGAAATTATTTAATTAAAGTGAGGAATTAGGGGATAATGAAGAAAATGATGTTAAAAGGTGAATTAGGAGTGTGTTATATGTTTAGACAATTTTAGGTGTCTACAATATTTATATTGATTATATGTCTCTACGATCATTATATTTGTCTTGTAATAAGCAGACTGTACTTATATACATATTCAACAAGTTAACAACTTATCTATAAATATATAAGAGTTATTTCTTCATGACATATAACTAAAATCAAATTATTTATCCAAATTATTTGATAAATAGGAGTTTGACCTACAACCACTCTTTGCAAATATATTGTTATAACTATATGTTCTAATATTAAATAATTTAACAATATTTGTAAACTATAACTTCTGTCAACTACCACCATTGTTATTCAATGATATCCATTTTCATGTGTGCCTTCTTGCCATATATGAATTTTGTTTCAACCTAACCAAATGGATTAATATTCCCATGAATCAGTAGCTAGAGTGCATTTTATATTTAAACATATTAAATATCTTCATTTTATATAAGAAAATGAGGGCCCTGCGCGAGCTGGAGTCCCTGCCTTAAGCAGTTCTAGGTGTAGGGAAAACAGTATTATGAGTATTTTGCAGTTGGTCTTTGATCATTGCTTTTGGTTTTTGCAATTTATTCATTCCTTAAGCAGTTCTAGGTGTAGGGAAAACAGTATTATGAGTATTTTGCAGTTGGTCTTTGATCATTGCTTCTGGTTTTTGCAATTTATTCATTGTTATGTAGGTATTATGTTAATGTTGGCCAAAAGGTTGGCAACAAGCAAAGCATTTGACTGTTATGTAGGTATTATGTTAATGTTGGCCAAAAGGTTGGCAACAAGCAAAGCATTTGACTGTTATGTAGGTATTATGTTAATGTTGGCCAAAAGGTTTTTGACAGGGCTTGAATGATTCTGAACCATAAAAGATGAAATTCATTGAAAATAATGGAGATATGCACATGAAAAGAAACTCCAATATATATAAGCCAAAACATTAAATTCATTAAAAATAATGCAAATGTATTATTTAAATGCAATGCAAACACAAATGCATTGTAATTCCTGAACATGGATACAAATCTAAACTATGACAGCTGATAAAAGATTTGTTTAAAAGGAAAGGTAACATTGATAATGAGAGGCATCGTGTGGTAGAGGAGCTAGTTGTAACCATTGAAAAGAACCGACAATACCATTATATGGGCCAGGTGCAAAAGCCATAAGATTTAATGCAGTGGTGGCCTTTGGACACGGAGTTGGCTGAATTTAACCCAATTTAATGCATTAAGACTGCTGCACGTCTGATTTCAGTAAGGGGAGAGGACACGAGGGATGGTGCAAGTATGGGCACCCTGAAACATGGCGAAGGTCGAGAATCTCGCCAATGTGCATTCAGATTTTTTTGTTCTGTGTGTATATTGAGGACTGGGAGAAGAATGTACCGTCTAGGATGAAATAATTGGAATTGGTGTAGAAATTTTCACTTTTGTTTTTGAGAGAAGGGGCGATCAAAATGAGGACGAGAAGGATGAGCTATATGTAGATCTATATGAAGATCTTAGATAGAGGAGAGCATTTCTCAGATCACCAAACAAGCTCAGGAGTCACAAATCAAAATCGAAACCTTGAGAAAATAGGTTCAATCCATACTCCAGTCAATTTTGGTCTTTGCTCTTCTCTTGTTTTTGATGTTGAATCTCTTCTTCATTTTACACCTATCCACCACAAAAAGTAAGAGAAATAATGAGTTGTATTCTACTTTTTGATCATCACAATGAAAATGAGCCTAGTAATGAGAGTTGGTTTATTTGTACTTTGTCATCCTTTTCAGTATGGAGGTTATTTTTATGCTTAAAGTGGGATAAATGTATTCTACTTTTTGATGATCACAAGAAAAATAAGCCCAGTGGTTAGAGTTAGTTTATTTTTGTTGCGCATTTCAGTGTGGAGTTTATTGTTTTGCTAAAAGTGAGATGGGTATTCATATGGTTCAAACATAGTGATATTTAAGGATTCCACCTAGTCTGCTAGTTACCTGTTTGTCTAGATGAGTTAATGGTGACATGTTAGAGTTTTCAAGTAGGTCAACATTTAGCCCAGGTTTAGTTGGTTTGTTTAAGATTTGCATGAGTACACTTTAAATGTGATGCACACTTGGACATTAATCCGAAAGAGAGATTCAAAACAAAATAAATTATTCAATGTAAAATTCAACAAAGACTGTAGAAGCATCCTGAAGGATACTGCATTTGATTTTCCTAACAGCAGGCATAAAGACAATCATGAAGACAATTTTAATGGACTCCAAAACAGTTCGACATTTGATTTCTACTAGCATTTCCTGTACAGAACTTTGATAGAAGAAAATTTTGAAATTGCTTTTGTTAATAAGAATTTGAGTCTGATTTTCAGAGACATCAAATTTAGAATGATACTGGTCTAAGCATACTACAATGGTAAGGTCAGAAACACAGTTACATTTAAGAGAATTCATTTTTGTTTGATGATGCAAATTTTCGAGGAGATAACCAAGAGTAGTGTTCTGGTCAAAATCTGAACACAGAAGTGGTCTGTTATGATCAGCAACGTTTTCTATGAAGTCCAGAGGTTCCTTTGAAGCTGGACAAATGTCTTTTTGTTTTTTCTGACTGATGCAAAGGTAACTGAGACTTTTGAGTTTTGAGAGGTAATAGAAAGTCAATTTCTCATTCATTTCTATAACCGGGTGTAATTTCTGTTTTCTGTAATCAATAGCACAGAAGTTGGAAACCAAACAAAAAATGTCCAATTTAAATGGTCTGTTTCTTATGGTGTCTCAAAAGCTATATATTAAAAGCTCTAATATTGGAAGAGTAGGATGGCTGCAATAATTGACGATAGAGATCTTATGGAAGTTCTAGAAAGTCAACTCACTAAAGGAGGAGAGATGAGTTTGAAGAAGGTTGAGGTACTCAAAGTGAAAAGAGAGAGGTCTTATGCTCATGAGGCTCATGGTGACAAATGGATTGTTGTACAATTTTTCAGGGTCAGAAGATAAGTTTAGAACAGACTGAAAGGAAAACATCAGAATTTGATACAGGGATGATCTTCTATTGTGGAACTTGTTACTGTGGCAGACCAGAAGAGGGAGTTTTCTAGGCTAGACTACCCAACGGAGAAGCAAAAATTATAATATATGAAAATAGTTAACCGCCTAAGAATCTTCTACACAATGAAAAGTAATGGAACAAAGGATGTGGATGTGGCTAAGATCTGTAGATTCATGGAGCTTTTGCTAAATCTTTTGGGCTAGAATAAAACATGCAAAATTAAATCTACATTACTACACATCCCCTGTCTCTCTCTCTCTCTATCTGTACACACCTATATGGTAGACATGTATGCATATGTGTGTGTGGATGTATGTAAAGAGAGAGAGGGGTTCACACATAGATTTTGGAAGTGATCATTCTGTTTAAAAAATGGAATGAACAGGTCCCCATTTTCATAATTAGATGAGTTGAGACTCAAAACAATAACTCTAAGGCGTAATAATCACACAACCAGCAACAGAAAAACAGGAAAAAAAAGCATTAAATCTTAAAATTCCATACTTCTTCATGCCCAATAATTCAATGTGCACAAACCTACCCATGATATGTTGAAAACCACTCAACACACAGATTCACAAACTCATAAACAGAGATAAGCTGAGCAGAAAATAACTACAGAAAAGGAACATAATTACAACATACAGAGAAGAATATTAGAACAGATCAAAATTTATATTAATGCCATTTTCTTAATACAAAGCTGCCAGTGCTCTCTCTCAAACATGCCTTTTTCCACATTCCAAAAACAGAGTATCGTATCTTCCTTTTCACAAAACAAAGTCTTTTTTGCTCAGCTACAGGGAAGCTTCCAGAATACACACCAAAAATAGAAGAGTCTAGAAACAAAAAGAAGAATGCAGAAGAAGTAAGAAGAAGGAAGGAAGGAGAAATTAAAGCAGTGGGAGAGTAGTTGAACGAAGTGGCAGGGGAGATTAATTAAGCCTAGCTGGAGCACCACGTCAGCCAACATGATAGCCATAGGCGAAGAAAACCCTCTTGCCAGGTACTCATATGTGAGACTATTGAACTCTTACCAGTTATAGAGCTGGGGAAATTCCTCCTGCAATTAGCTACAATTTCTACTATGATTGCCCTAACCCTGTTACATAGACAACTTCTCCACCCCCAGTGAAGAGCCTAGGAGGGTAGGGGTGGATAGGAGGATATAGGATAGCCCCCCACCCTGCAGTTCATTTACCACTGATTTCTTAGATAGCACCAGAGGATCGGCAGAGAATGAACGAACTCCTCAAAAAGAAACTGTTTCTTAGCATCCTTGATCCTCTAAAATGTTTAGTTTTCTATGAATGACAGCTGCATCTCACGTGCCCTGCAATCGCACCACCTGCAGCCAGCTGTGTACACATATGGTGCATACAGCGAGCAACCAAAAACCATTTAAAAAATTGTTTAATACTTAAATCATCCTCTTTCCAATTGGGCAAGATTTTAAAAAAAAATAGAAATGAAAGCCCTAGAAACTAGCCGTTGAACATACCCTAGTTCGCATTTGATTCAAACCACCATTAGCATTGACTAGAAGGTATCCGTTTGTCTCTAACCCAGGCTCTGCAAAGAAGAAATATAATATTAATAACATGAATCACGATTACCAGAGAGCTACGTTGGCATGATAGAAAGATAAAATTTGGAAGCAATAACAGTTGCAACTTACTTATATAAGATTTTGAATGATGAATGCATTGCTCAAATCTATTGCTATTTGGCTTCAGCCAGATAGCAGGATTCTGAAAGAGTGCAAGAAAATTATTTAGTAATCAATTTATTACTAGGTGGCTTTTACTTATGGTCTAGCCTCCACTGAATTAACCTCCTAACATCCATCAAACATTTTGATTGAAGCTGCAAATGGACCAAGCTGTCTATATGTGAAACTACATAATCAGAAAACTATTTTTTAACAAATCTAAATAAGGTAGACTAAATTTCCAGTACTACATGAAGATTTTGACATTTATGTGCCTGTAATTCCCCTACTTTGTTGATTTGAGTTGTAATTGCATCTAATGGTTCAGTAAAAACAGATTGGCTGTCGTTACTTACCTCTAAAAGGCGTTGAGCTTTCTTCTGCTCCGAATTTGCGAATGCTTGTAGAACTACCACTATGCACTGTATCAACCCCGCAAACGAACGATTAGCAACCGAACAAAGAGAGACAAATAAAAATCTTGGTTGAAGAGGGGCCTAGAACCATCTTTCCCTTACTGCAAAATGTGGAAGCAATATACTGCCACGCACCTGTTCCAGGTCCATGTGCCATTCCTTTAAAAAACAGACAAAACATTTGAAAACATTATTCTTGCGTTGATTGGACAAGCTCTTGAAAATTAATTGTGCAGAAATGTAAACCCCAGCAAATTAGCAGCTGGCCAACCGGAAGGGAGATAAATGACAAATATAAATGAGAATAGCATATATGAGAAGAAGCTTTAATTGCAAAAGTAGCCCACCCAAAAACATTAGTCTCCGCTCTAAAAGGCAGGGACTAATAATGGAAAAAATAGGGAGCTAAGGTAGATTTTGAATAGGTAGAGTTCAACATAGAAATGACGTAAGGTTCTATGAAGTCAAACATTTTTTTGAACTATCATTTTCCCCCCACCTTTAGGTTTTGCATGTCCTCATTACGGGAGGCTGCTATAATAAAGGAAAGCATTCAAGGAATATTCTCCGTTAAGTTTTTGAAGCTGCATTTAAATTGACGTCTTTACTGGCTGTCATGAGTGGTGGCGGTTATATATTTATTTCTCCTTATTATCAAAAAATATAACAAATTGAAATCGTTGCTTAATTAACAAAAATGAAGAACACTTGCATGACTTCACGATACTGTAACTGATAATCAAAAGTAACAGGTTGCATACAACCTCAAATATATTTATTACAACAAATCACAACAAACTTAGAGAGTTTGAGACGTAGCTCTTGGGTGTATCCTGCAGGAAAGGCAAAGGAAAAGTCTCTTCCTGTGCTACCATTCTTTGCACATAAAGGGCAGTAGAGATGTCGCCTAAATTCTTTTCTTGCTTGAGACCAAATATAGTATCTTCATTGATTGGCCATTGCACTATTAAGACAACTTTTTCCTGAGAGCTTAGATGTAGGAAGAAGTAATCAATGTAGATGAATTAGATCATAAAACATGACATTTGAGAGTTATTTGGGTGCCAATTAACTGGTGGACTTGAGGTCTATTGATTTAATTAATTACTGGAGAGTTGTTGAGGAATAGGATTTAGGAGCCTATATTCCCACATAGAGGACGGTAGAGTAGTTGTTTCACATTTAAACCAAAGTGTGTGATCCCCATACCTACGCTCTGAGACAGGTGATATGATACAGATGTAAATGTAAAACTGCATTTCCATGTGCGCATCTGCTGCCTGCAATTACTTGGCGTGCTGCAGTATACAAGCACCATTACTTCCGTCTGCATTGCAACTTCATACGTCAGTCGATTGTATCCAGTCCACTTCATTGCGTGAAGGAATGAAAAAAAATATATTTGATAACAGTGTGAACCATTCTGTGCAAACTGGCTCACATAATAGTTTGAAATGAATGTAAAAATATGTTTTAATGATTGTGAAGGACGCCTTTCCCTGCAAGACATTATTATCATAGCTGGTTAGATGTAGAAGCCACCATCCTTCTTATTGTTATTTCAATAGATAGTAATTATCCAAAAGAAGACCTTGATCTTGCTCTGCAATTTCAAATCAATTAAACCTTCTTATCTCCAGCACATGAGGTCTATTTTGTGCAGTGAACTAATAACAAAATAAAATAAAAAATAAAAAAATAAAAGAATAAAACTAGGGGTTAGTAAAATTGTGTTTGAGCATGAAAATTAAATATATAATTTGTCCTGTGTTGTGATATTATGTGACTCAGTTAATATTATAGTAAAGAAAAATAAATAAATTTAATGAGCATTATCAAGAATAAATCAAATAACATCTACTTTATAATTTAAGGAAAGCAACTCATCTAATACAGATTGAAAAAAAAGGAGGCTAAAAGTTAGCTTGAAGGATATAACCGCCACCTATAAGGATTTTAGTGTGTTAATTATCGAGCAAGTTAATATTTTAAGCCTAAATTATCATCATAAAACTCTTGATCATCTTGGTTGAACGTGTTTTCCTGAGTTGAGGGCCCTAAATCCCGAGTATGGAGGCAAAGTAGGAGAAGGGTGTGGTCGAGCTGGAGGAGTGGACGTGATCTGGTGGAGAAAAAAGAAAGATTTACTATGTTATTATCAACTTAATATTTTTATGATCAAGCTTGACTTCTGAAGGGGAGTTCGAGAAATTGAAGGAGGTAGTTATTGTAATGACCCATCATTCAATCGATCCCCTTAGCCTTTGGAAGGAGAAAATCTTGGCTATCGGGAAAAATAGCAGAGATAGACTTGCATTCGTGGTGGAGAAAGGGGAGGAGAGGATACGTTGATTACAAAATAGAAGAGAATAGAGGATTCGGGAAAAATAAAATCTATCTTCTCAATATAGACAGGCCCCTAAAGGAGTTCAATGAGTCTATAAATGAGCTGAGCTGAGCTAAGCAGAGACTTCTTCAATACAAATTGCACAAATTTAAAGGGTTTGAAGTTCCTGACACCTGTAGAGCATCGCTGCTTTGGAAGCTCAGATTTTAGAGGTACGTTTGCTGAAAACTTTTTGCATTTTGAAGCAAAGAAAGTATTAGTATTTTTAAAAGCAATGGCATGTGTAAAGCCAGGTTGAATTAATATTATTAGGGTTTTGAATGTGAGATATGACTAGGTAGCTCTCATCTGAGGGACTCCTTGTTCGTGCTGAATATTTGTGACTTTCTTTGCTCTGCTCGATTATATATTCCCACCTCGCAATCACCAATGGCTTGCTCCTGTCCAAAGAAGAAGGACCTCCACTGATTATTTTATCATCTTATTCACAATCATCTCTAGACTCGATTAAGTGCACCACAAGCTCATGCCATTCTCTCTCTACATTACTCCTCTCTCTGGTGAAATTCCTCCATCTTATCTTCTACACGTTTTCCTTTTTCCTTTATTTTTCCCTCTCTGTGTTCCTCATCTTGCTTCCATATATTTTACATATTCCATTTATTTTCCCTTTCTACAAAAATTGT
>VDFB02353315.1:0-32435 GCA_007258455.2 Sequoia sempervirens
ACTCTTGTTACAATCTAAAATTTGGTATGCAATAAGAACTTTTAAAAGTGCCTCTTAGGTCCAAGATCTTGAACTAGGGATTAGTTACGTAAATGAGAACTGACTTAAAACCATAGAAAGACATAAAAAAAGGTGATACTCATCATTATTCTTGTTAGCTCTTAGACATAGTCTAATCTTACAAATGGAGGATGGTAACTACCACAAGTTATCTCAATATAGTTGATAAGAAATACATTCAAGATATTTTATATGAGCATTTGTCAACATGAAGAATTGGGAGGTTACATAGGGAATTTACCCTTCATGCTCTAAGTATGAATTATTTTAAAATTTTACCTCCCCATTATATTCAACCATCTAACTGATGTGGAATGGTTTTCTTCTCATACCATTGGGACAACATTAAAAGCATCATAGGCCTAGACCATAGTTATGAGCACTTACCCAAAAATATGTGGATATCAAGAGGTTAAAAGGTTAAACCATTCATACCACCATACAAAAGATTGTAACATACTTTCACCATAGGAACTTCCTACAAACTCAAAGATTACTAGGCATAAATCAATGTAATTCCAAGACCCTTCCATTTAATGTCACTAGTAGCTATTTTGAGACTTCTCATTAAATGAAGTGCTTTGATATGTTGAATAAATTTTTGTTTTGGAAAATAGGAGCTAGGTTTGGTTAAAGCTTAGGAAGCCTAGACATCATCATCATATGGATCATCTTCTCTCAGACTCTATTTTTGTAATGACCAGTTCATCATCTTCAGAATCAGAGTATGCATGTCTCCTTCATGATTTTGTTGAAACTAGAGAATTTTTCTTGCCATCATCAGAGTCTTCTAGACTTGTAGATGCAAGAAGATCTTGGGAATTTTTTGCATCATCTTGTGCCTTATCACACATATAATTTTCCTCATCTTCCATGGAAACATCAAGTTCTTCCATATAAGAATCATAAGCCTTGTGGTCCTTATCCTTCTTCTTTTTCTTCTTTTCCTTCTTTTGTTTCTTGTTAGACTGACTAGCCTCATCATCGTCATCATCCCTGTCCTTACGCTTACTCTTCCATAATTCCTTCACACGTTCAAATTGCTCCTCTTGTTGCATCACCCATTGAAGTTATTCCTCTTGCTTTCTCCTTTCCTTCTGAATCCTTCGTTCTTCATCATATTTTCATTTCCCTTCATCAGCCAAGACAAGTTAGCATGCTACTTTAATTGTTTCTTTTTCTTTAAGCTAGACATCTGTTTTCAATTCCATGTTTCCAAGCATACATAAAGCATTTGATAAATTTTTATCCACCTTAAGTGTACCCCCATTCAATTCTAGTCTTGGTGCATTTTAGAAATAGATCCCAAGAGAAGATGATGCATACAATGACGATGGATAAGCTTCCTCAAAATTTTAGTCAATCAAATATGCTTTGTCCCTTCCAAATCCATTTGACATAGTTAAATGAGATCTTATCAAAAACCTCAAATGAATCATCTATATGTTATCTTTTCATTTTTCCTCTTTCTTGTTTTTTATGGGCAACCTATTTTAGTCTTTATTTTATAATATTTTTTGTGTCCTTCAATGTATTATGCTTTATCTTTCTATCAAATTCTACATTAAAAGAACCTATAATTGAAAACAAATTAATTCATCTATTTTTATTTTACAGTCCCAAATAGGTGGATTAAATTATTGTGTTGTTAAACAAATCTTGTACAATGTAATGTCCCCTTTTCAAAATGAAACCAAGTTGAAACTCAAATGCTCATCGTTCATTTGCCATGGGCCTTGGGGATTTTTCTTTTGGAAAATAAGAGCTAGGTTTTGTTAAAGCTCAGGAAGCCTAAACATCATCATCATATGGATCATCTTCTCTTGGACTCGGTTTCTGCAATGGTTCATCATCTTCAAAATTAGAGTATGCATGTCTCCTTCGTGATTTTGTTGAAACTAGAGAATTTTTCTCGCCATCATCAAAGTATTCTAGAATTGCAGCTGCAAGAAGATCTTGGGCATTTTTTGCATCATATTGTGCCTTATTGCTCATATAATTTTCCCCATCTTCCATGGAAACATCAGGTTCCTCCATATAAGAATCATAAGACTTGTGGTCCTTATCCTTCGTGTTTTTCTTCTTTTCCTTCTTATGTTTCTTCTCAGACTGACCAACCTCATCATCGTCATCATCCTTGTCCTTACGCTTACTCTTCCATAATTCCTTCACACGTTCAAATCGCTCCTCTTTTTGCATCACCCGCCGAAGTTCTTCCTCTTGCTTTTTCCTTTCCATCTGAATCCTTTGTTCTTCATCAGCTTTCTATTTTACTTCATCAGCCAAGAAAAGTTGGCATGCTCCTTTAATTGTTTATTTTGCTTTAAGCCAGTCATCTATTTTTAGTTCCATGTTTCCAAGCATACATCAAGCATTTGATGAGATTTTATCCACCTTAATTGCATCCCCAATCAATTCTAGGATTAGTTGGATCTCATTCCAAGCTTGAGCCATGGCTGCAAGACGTAGATATGCATCCACATAATCAAGAACTTGAACAATTTTGGCCTATATAAAAGATTTGCTTTTTCAGTATCATGTAGTTGTTCAAACAACCTAGTAAGATTAAATAGTGTTGTGACTTTATCCCATGGTAACTCAAGTGAAACACCACCTTCTTCTAGTCAATGGAAGAATTCCATATCCTTAAAGCGCATAGAAAAAGCTGTAGAATTGGCACTGGGGATTTTATTTATGAATTCAACCCAAATGCCATTTCCTAATGCCTCCATAAAAGTTTGTTGAGCCAACTCTAGTTCATCACGCTCAAAATGAAAAATCCCAATGTTATTTAACAATTCAATGGGTACTTATTCTTTGCTCTTCTTCAGAAGAGACTTTGGTGTCATAAGAGAATCTAAAGCTGCACTGGGGTTTGTTGATATTAATAACTCATCACATGGATCTATGCGAGTTTCCTTTCTTAAAATTTCTAAAGCCTTCTCTGCCTTCCCTTGCTGAGCATATATATGGCCTATGACTTTTAATCTATCACAATTCTCAGGGTGGACCTCTAGAACCTTTTCAAAATTTGAGAGAGAACTCTTATGATCTCCCAACTTCAATTGAACTTGTCCATAAAATCCTGTGGCCTCTGGATTTCCTTGACTGACACCATGTAGTAGCAGCCAGTGGTGTCATAATCACCTTTACTATGATAAGATCATGCAATATTATAATATGAATGAGATTTCATGAGAGGGTGGTCAGTTGAAACAAGAGCTGTCTTAGTCAACTATTCCACAAGAAAATGTTGCCTTGTGAAGAAAAAATGGTTTGCTAAATGATTCAATGCCATTGCATAGTACGTGTATAATTCAAAGGCTCTACGCATCTTTTCCATTCCTTCATGAACATTACCTTTTCACTAACTATGAGAATCCTACAATTAAAAAATGTACAAAATTGACCACATAGATTTTTCCCCATTTCAAACAACAAAATTTCCAAAAACATGTGTTTAAAACTTGTAAAAAAATGCAAATAAAATCATGCTGATTTTGCGTAAAAAACCATGAGGCATATCTTGTTTGCTTACTATTATGATTTGATAGATTTTCCAAAAGCATCCATAGCTTGTTTGGAAATCACCTGTTGGGATTTGGCCCATAGCAACAAAGGTGATGAACTGTTTGATAAAATCTTTTTCGGTAGACATGTATGAAAAATCATTGTTGTTATGAGAACAATGAACTTTGGAAAAATACCTTAAAATGTGGTCTCATGGTGATGGAATGCCTGAAGAAATTCCATGACAAGTGAATTGTTATGGATTGTCATGTTTCAAATCAACAATCACCGCCTTGTCTATGCTATGCCTAATATCTTTTGATAGTTTTTTCCAAGCATCCGTAACTTGCGTTTGAAGCACTTGTTTTTTTGGCACCCAGCCATAGTAATAGGCAGCCAGTGTTGACTAAAATGTTGGTGAGAACAAAAGTAGACCCTAGGTGGTGAATTGTTTGAGAAAAATGCCTCAAAGAAATGTGTGTGAATATATATGAGTGTATGAAAAAGAAAATATTAATTTGCTCCTAGTTATTAGTTATGCAATGTGAAATGTATAGCATAGGTTGACTTTGTAAAAACTACTCTTGTAGTGAAATTTTGTTAAATATCAACATCTAGTTATTAGTTATGTGCAATGTGAAGTAATGCTTTGAGTTTGAAAGATGTGCAATGCAATGTAATCGACAATGCAGATGATTATGAACAAATAATTGATACCAATTCATAATATACCCCTATATTCCAACCTAAAATACATAAAAAATCCAATCATACATAGTATTATCAACAAATAATTGAGACCAAAATTTGAGCACCAAATTAAATATTCTTGTCCATTGATTGCTTCAAATAGATATTACAATATAACATAAGTCTCCTCATATATGTTTCTATAAATTCCTATGATGATGATATCAAAATTCGGTCTTGGTTTCTCTTTTATAAGAGAAGCAACACAGACCATTACAAAATATGACATCTTTTCAAAATTCATGCCTTTTCATATAAACTAAACTAAACATTAGTTTTTCTTAAAACATAAAATAGAGAAAGCAGATAACTAATGAATTCTGCAACACTCGTGACACCGTAGTCCGTTAATCTCCGTAAGGCACCTGTGATCACTGAAGATCTGTTCAAGGTCCTTTCTCCATATTAGTGTATCTGAATTTGTGGTTCTTCCACTGTGACAACCCCAAGGCCTACTGTTCGGGGGGAGGATCCATATACCTCTGCTCCCACTCGTACATTGTATAATGATGTGGCCATTTGTATTCTTGAATTTTCAATATATTTGTAAGGTAAATAGTCCATCGACTGTCTAGTAACGCCCTGCCATCCATGATAAACTTAGAATATCCAACATCCAACACTATTAATCCATCCATGATTAAGTTGAACCTTTCAAGACTCAACTCACCATCCTTTAGTATGCGAGTGATGCACTTTGGAACAATTTGGCCAAATTCACTCTTGCATTCATTAAGGTCCTTTAGGTGGTCATCATCTTTCAATAGTTTTGGAACAAACCACTAATTTAGTGTATGAAATGAATCTATTCTTGTTCTAATCTTTTGGTCCTCTCCTTGCATTAATTGGAATTCATCTATAACTATTTTGGCCATCTTCTCTGTAGGTTTTAATGTTGCAGGAGTAGGTTTTAATGTTGCAGGAGCCTCAGTACTCCTCTGTAAGATTCTGCACAAGGTTACCAATGTGTGGTGTATGGGCTTCCAGTTCTTAAAAAGGGGATCTAGTATGGGTACATGTGTTTTCATCTGATCAATTTCCTATGTCAGTGAGTTGTAGCAATCATACACACTTTCCAACTTACCCACAATTAGCTTTATCCTCTGCTCGAGGACCTTCTCTAAAACATTGCAGATTTGCTTATTCACTCCTTCCTTAACCTCATTGTTGGCTTTCTTTAACTCTTCAATCTCCTGTCTAAGAATGCTGACTTGTTCAGTAGAAGCACTTTCTATATCAATTGGTGGAGCAGGAGGATTTTGGTATAACATTATTTCCTTGTTCTGTGAGGGGCTCGCTCCTTCAATTGTTCCTTCAACTTCACATTTTCCATGAAAAATTTATTGACTTCATCATTTAAAAACTTTTCTTCCTTTTCATACTTTCCCAATCTAGCTTCCATCTCCTTAACTGCAGCTCGGGTGAACATAACTGAATGTATTTTCATGGTTGCAGCCTCTAGAGGAGATGTATCCTTTAATGTTTTCAACATAGCTATCCCTTTCATTTCTTGCACTACATCTAGTAACCTTGGTTTTTGTGTACTCTTTTGTTTGGCCCACAATGCCAAAAGTTTCAATCTTAGGATTATACCCTATGCCACTTATCCCTTCATCTGAGTTAAATTCAAAAATGAGCATTGGGTCCTCCTGTTTTCTCACTTGATCAAGTAAAAACATTTTCTTTAATTCCATACTAGGGATAATAAGTATATTACTTTTCAAAATCATCTCTTTAACCTCTTGTGGGATAACATCAATATTATCAATCCTTAATTCATTAAATGTTTGGGCTACTATCTGGTCATGCTAGGATTCCTCAGCTCCCATCTTATTTATTTCAACCCTCACTTCAAATTCTCTCATTTTCATCTTAATCCAAAAGTATTTAAATTCAAGAGTTTTAATAAATTCATCATCTTCCAAGAACTCTCGGGCTGCAACTACCCTGTCATCCTCATGCATTTCTCTTTTTCCTTGTACCTCAATATCGACTCTAGCTTCAAGCCTGTGGGCTTCAGTTTCAAGCATAGGTTGGTCCACTTCAACATCATCCTTGAAATTTCTTAACACATTAATTGCTTCTTCTATATCTCCAACCTCCTCACTTATTTCATAGGAAACAAGTGGGTCTATCTCTTGTGTCTTTTTTTTTTTAGAGGGTGGTTATTTAGGAGGTGATCCTAAAGAAGCATGACATATTGAAACAATATCTAGAGTTGGTTCTGTAGTTACAATACCACCCGGTCTTTTGGGAGACAATTTGGCAAGTCTCCCCATATCTGTTGTAGTCTTAAATAATTCATGACACTTAACCATTATCATATCAATCCTCTTGATAGGATCTGATTCCTTTATGAAATAACCCAAGAAATCACCGTGCTTCATCTTTCTTTCTTCCTCAAGCCTTTTCATAATCTCCTATTTTCTCCTCCTCTCATATACCTCTTGAGGAGTGAAAATTTTTATGATTACATCTTCTTCATAATCAACCTGGAAAGTAACCATAGCCTTGGTAAGGATGGTGTGTCTTACAAAATTCATGTGACCCTCAAGGTCAAAAGCTCTTTCCTTTCTAGACTGTAAAGAGTACCTTGTTTTTAGATAATTTTGCAACTCTTCATGTGTATCGGATCCCACTAATAGTTCCCAACATGTCAAATTGGGTAGAAATGTACCCTTCCTTTGTTTTCTCATGACATCCGTTTCCATCCATAGAATATGTCACATGAACTCTAAAAAGGCTAATCGAAGGGGGACAAACTTTGACAGTACATGTGGGGCCTGTGGGCATCCATAAACCCTAATTATTGTGGTATTTAGTAGAAAAAACCAATCACTAAAGTTATGAGTATGGCCTTGCTCAGGTTTCAAAGCCAGAGGTCTTAAAAATTGTAGCACAAGTGTGTGTAGTATTGGTGGTTGGAGGCCAAGAACTCTCATAATTTTGTACACAAAGTCATCATGGAATATCGCATAATTTGAATTCTTACATCTATTGTCCCATATATAACACCATAGTTGCACTGGCAGCAAATTCCCCTGCTTGTCAATTTGACCCAAACACATCCTTTTGGTCCATCTATCTTTACTATGGTATAATTTCAGGTGGCACATCAAATAATATTCCCTGAATGTTATGGGGGCTCTATTTTCCTTGACTTGCGAAAATCCTTCATGCAATGCTTTCTCAAGATATGGGGAAAAATAATATTCAATGTTCATCTCAGGGTTTTGGATCCTCATAGCCATCACCATTAAACTAATTATAATTCACTCTTCTACATCTATCCCTAGTACTTGACAGAGAGAAAAGTAGGTTTTCTTGAAATAGAATTGGAAATACGAGACTTGAAATGGTTCAGTAGCAGAAGGGGATATAGGAATCACCCTGTTGTTCACACCCCTTTTCATGTAAATGGGGACTTCATCACTTCTATGGGTTTTCCTCAATCTAGTATATTCTTCTTTACTTCTTTGCAAATCAATTTTAGTCAGGGCTTGTTTGTTTAGGTCAAAACATTCAATTATGGCCACTTTATTCAACACAACTAATGGTGAACCATCTAGAAATCTCACAGACCTAGTAGCAAGATGATAACTCTGAGCCAATACTCTGATGAACTCTACATCTATAAAAACATTTGGGACAATTAACTTGGCCAAATCTAATGCCCATGGATTTGACATCAGAATCTTGCCCTCCCTTTTTTCATAAAAGTATCAGAACAGTTCCCACCTAGAGATAGGGATAAGGGCATCTCTAAAACCATGAGCCACATCATTAAAAAATTTCTTAAATCCTCTCTCAATTGATTGAGGGAGTATATCCATGATAAACTATTGTAAGGACCTCTTTTTAACCTTAGATTCTTCCTTTTTAGTTTCAGGTTCTTTCTTCAATCTGACCCAAACACATCCTTTTGGTCCATCTATCTTTATTTGCTCGTAGTTCAAGTTTGAACATGCACCATTTATTTTATAAGATCAAACAATTGATGTGATTTGTGCATTTAATACCACTTTATCACCACCACTTTCTATAACTGTCGCAAGATAGAGGGGTATAAACCACTATACTGCATGCTTCTTTGCATTTCACCGCAGGGTAGCAGGATCCTTACCTCTATACTACAAGCTTCACTTGTTTAACCCATAGTACTACAATTTACATGGACAGTCACATATGGCTTACCACCATACTACATGCTTCGTCACATCCTTCTGTGGTATAGTGGTTCATACTGCCCTACCACATGCCTTTATGATCTTCCTCGCGGGATGGCAGGTTATTCCTTGCTATACCGCACCCTTCATTTTTCCTTCTCGCAGTATGGCGGTTTATGATGTATTTAAATTCTTTCATACCGCCCAACTGTGTCCTCATCATAATACTTCTGCGGTATGGCAGTAAATATCTTCATGTTGTCTATTACACACTGCCAGCCCGCTGAGGGTTCAAATTATTGCTGAGGGATCGCGGTAATAGGTTGTTAAGGGATTTGGAATGTTTTTAGCTGGACATGTTTTTGCTTAAGTATATAAGATGAATTTTTGGATTTGTATAGGTCTTTAAGTGTCAATAAGACCTAAAAAATAGTATGTTCAATAAAAAATAAAAAAGGAATATAAGGGTCAAGGCTTAGGTCATGAAGCTTAAGGTTAATTGTGATGATGGAACTACGAAATTTTTTAAGGTTCTAACACACCTCATGATGAACTAGACTATGTTTTTCCTTCATCCTACTCATGTTATGTTTTTATGAGTTCTTCTCTTGTGAATATATCCCTAAGGAAAATTTGTCTGATACCTGTAATTGTAAACATCTTCTTGGTTTTTGACTGCAAATTCTTTTTAATCTGTAAATTGAATTCTATTTTAAGTTTAAAAAATTATCAACTTATGAACTCAATAAAGTTTTACTGATTCAAGTTGTTGATTTATACATTATTGTTTATTTGAACTTCAGGAAATGAATACAAGGACTATAAGGCACAAATTAGATGATAGTGATAATAATGCTGAAATTCCAGTGACAGAAATGGAGTACGCGCATACTGAAAAAGTGGCCAAGAATAATGAATATTTTTTTAGTCTTGGTTTGAAAAGGCAAGTTGTAAATCTAAGTAGTATATTATTTTTTTAATAGTGTTTAATGAAATTTTATAAGAAAGAGCTTTATGTATATAAGACATAATATGATATATATTTTTTTGTTTTATAGGAAACAAAAAGAGTGCAAAGAAAATGTGGAGAAAAGACAAAAGGAAAGAAAAGATACAATGTCCCCATATCATTGAAGCTGACGTTTTTGTGATTCAACAAATGTAGTTTGTGAAAATAATAAACTTTGTGATGATGTGTAGCCTGGTATAGCAAATGGTGATGTGCAACCTGATATATCACATGGTGATGTGCAACGTTGTGATGATATCTTAGGAATAAGACTAAGAGAGATTAATGAAAAACATTAGGGCAAATGAACAATAGGTTTGCAGATTATTTTTTCAACATTAAAAGGTGTGTTTAATGATGTGGAATCTGTGCAGACCGGTACTGATCTACCTACTCATGGGCTGATGCAAGAAGTTGGGTACACAAAAAGCTCAAAAAGTGGAAATGTTTTTGCTGTTTTTCAGAATTTGTCACACTTGGACTGAAAATTTAAGGCACTTCTACAATGAATCTTAAAAAAATTCAGTAATATGAAATTAATAATTTTGAATCTAGTTTCCAAATATGTAAATTATTAAAATACCCAGTTTATAGAAATTACATTTTGATAAGGATCTATAAAAACCACTTTTTAAAAGTCCCTGTTTTTTTACCATACCAAGCAGGTGTACGGACAACACTTTTTGACCCAAATAAAATTATTTTGCTAATTCCTTTTAGGAAAAGAGAGCTAACAACATGAAGTTTGGTCTAAATTTTTTTTTGTAATTTTTGGTTGAATATTTCTTTTTTTATTAAATTTTTATTGGCCTTAATTGATGTTTTTTCAAATCAACGTGTACGGACAACATAATTGGACCTAAAAAAAATATTTTTTGACTCTTTTTTTTTCATTGTGTAGAGAATTGTCTGAAGTTTGGTCCCATATAAATTTTTTTACAAGAAAATCAATCAATAAAAAGTTATTAAAAAACCAAAAAAACTTGATATTTTAAGTTTAAGGACTAGTTTGCTTAGAAATTAATTAAAAAATAGCAAACCTAATCCAATTTTAACAAAAATTATATATTTAGAAAGTAGACATTGTGTTCTCTAATGGGTTTTAATTTTATAGACTCATTCAGAAAAAAATTTTATCATCTATGTTGTCAAAGTTGGACATTCTTCTTCAATTTGCCTTAGTTTTTTTAGTTCAGGGTCAAAAGCTAAGGCTCGGATTGCCAAGCTTTTCGGAGCTAAAACCGAGGCGGCATGTGGGTTGGGAATTTTGAATTAAAATTACGCTACGCGTTTTCGCGTGTGCGTTCATATCGTTCACTTACTTTCTTGATTATTTTAAAAAATTAATAATTTTTAGAAGCTGCGTACGCTTCTAAAACGTGTACAAGCACGAGTTCAAAACGCATACGCGTTCAAAACGCGTCGCGTTTTTAGTTCAAAGCATACGCGTTTCTAAAAAGTATTTATTTTTTTAAATAATTAATTTTTGTGTTATAGAATGTGTACGCATTATATAATGCGTACGCATTTGATAGTGCATACGCGTTTTTTTAGGATCGGGTACCCGATCCTAAACGCATATGCGTTTTTTAATAACGCGTACACGTTTTCTGCGAGATTTTTTTTGGCCAAAACTTCCCCTCTTCGTGTACCCAACTTCTTGCTTTTACCCTCATGCCACACCTGATGTGGCCAAGGAGCATGAATTTTCGGTTAATGAAAGTCATAAAAAGAGACCGCTTGCATCTACTGTGCCTCATAGTGCACTTGTTGCATCTAGAACTTTTGATGGAACTAGTGGATCAACCAAAAATATTGGTAGTGATAATTTAATAGAAGATATGAATGGTTTTTCCAAAAGAAAAAGATTTAGTTAATATTTGCACAGATCTATAAAGAGGAATGCAAAAGAAAGAAAATTAGAAGGCGAGAAGCCATTCTTGCTTGAGGTATCGAGAGATGGTGGGCCAAATGCTGCAAAGTGGGCCACTAAGTTGTGTGTAAGATGTAGGGCCCATTTGGATATTTGCAAATCAAATTTTGCAAAGCAAGATCCATGAGATGTGGAAAATGTTATACAAAAAATGGAAAATTATTTTGAGACTACTGGTGGAAAAATCTCTAGAAAATATTACAAGCAAAGGATGAGAATTTTGATGAAAAATTATAGATACAGTTGCAGAAAAACAATCATGTTGGGAAAAGAGAGGTTCGACTCTAATCTATCTCCCAAGGAGTGGGAGGCATTGAGAGAAAGTATGCATTCTGAAGAATATTTGGCAAAGAGTAATAGAGGCAAGAGAGCAAGAGATAATGTGAGGGATGGATATACATTTGGCTGAGGCAGGTTGCACGCCAAAATGGAAAAAATTTCAGTAAGTGGATAAATGCACAAAGATGAGTCCACGAAACGTGGAAGTTTTTTCCTTAGGAAAAAAAGTGAAATCGGCTTGCAAAAAATAGGATCCCACTTTTTAATAAATGATATCCCATTTAGGTTCGGGACCACGAGCCAAAAACTGGATCCCGTTTCATAAAAAAATATTTTTTTTATGAATTTAAGAAACAGGATCTCATTTTTTTAAAAAGCGGGATCTCGTTTTGAAAATGGGATCTCGTTTAAAAAAACATAAATAAATAATTTTTTTATGAAATGGGATGGACTGTTTCTTAAATTCATAAAAAAAATATTTTTTTATGAAACGAGATCCCATTTTTTAAAATTTTAATTCTTTGTCGGGTTTTTGCTTTTTTCTTTTTCTTTTTGAGAAAAGGCTTGCGTACTTGAACCTAAGCTTTGGACCTGGTTTGACCTGCAAGTTGAAGGTCTTGGCAATGTCACACAAAAATAGTGACTTTGGGCATATGTCTGAAGACTTTTTTTTTTCAGAATTTTTTGACAAAATTAAAACCCATTATAGATGAGACAGTGTAGATTCTAAATATATATATATTTTTTTACAATTGAATTATTTTTTCTATTTTCAATTAATTTCTGATGAAATAGGTCCATAAACTTGAATTATTAGTGTTTTTTAGTATTTTAATAACTTTTTATTAAAATAATTTTTTGAAAAAAAATAGTACGAAAGCGTACTCCAAACAATTCTTTTCAATTTGAAAAAAAAATGATAAGTTTAGGCCATCTTATGTGTGACATACATGACAATTTTTCAAAAAACCAAATATGGCCAATAAAAAATTAACAAAAAAAAAATTCAATAAAAATTTAGCAAAAAATATGGAAAGCATTTTTCAGTGAGTTAAAAATATTTTCTCAAAAGGATTTAGAAAAATATAATTATTTAGGTCAAAATATGGATGACGTACACGTGCATGGTATGGTAAAAAAAAGACTTTTAAATAGTGATTTTTAGAAACGCCTATTGAAAATCAATTTGTCTCATCTGGGTATTGAAATAAATTACATATCTGGAAACTAGACTCCAAGTACTATATTTTATGATTAGAGACTTTTTCCATGATTTTATCTCTAAGTACTTCAAATTTTAAGGTCAAATGTGTCGAATTCTGAAAATAAGGGAAAACACTCCAACTAAATGGCCAAAAAGTGGATTCAACTTCTTGCCAGCACCCAAGTGTATGGATTTTTGGTTCAATTTACATTTATTTATTTATTTCAATTTTTTATTGAACTGACTATATGTTGAAATTGACATTGTATTTTAGGTGGAAAATAGTAATAGAGAAGTAGGTGTAGAAGATATTGTCAATTATATGGCAGCACTAGATGGTAGTAAATCTAAGAGTAGGATGAAGTTGAAATCTAGTTTTTCAATAAAGATTTCACAACCATCTATATTCAATGCCCAGTACGAGCCTCTGTAGATCATGTCAACTCATATGAACTAGGGTACCAAAAGGTAATGAATTGCATATTTAGTCTCAGTCAACAAGTTACGTAGTTGGCTGAATCTGTTAACCCTATAGTTTTTGCATGGAATGAGCATAATAAATCCATGGATTCAGATGAGGTAAAGGATCTATTGATCTCATTTCTTCTTGTTTGGAAATTCTATATACAAATGCCTCTTAATATGTAGATTATTGAAATATGAGCGCATGAGAATCCAACCCATTTTCTTTATTGTTGGAGTGATCCAAAAAATGTTCTTTTGGACAAATTTATAGCTTGCATTCTTTACTTGACTATTGAATGCTTTATATATTTTTTTGTACGATGGTTAATACACATACAAAGCAATTTTATCAAAGCAATAGGAAAACAAAAATGCCTTCATGGTGTCAACAGAGCTGTTGATATTGATAGTGATGAAGTGGACAAGAATGTGCAACACAGTCATCTTAGTTGTCCTGAAGTTGAGGTAATTAATATAATAGTTGTCAGTTATTTATCCCAATGTTTTGTCATTCTTGATGCTTAAAATGTTCTTTTGGACAAAAAATTATAGCTTTTGCATTCTTTATTTGACTTATATTAATTTTTACATGATGATTAAACCACATGATGCAGAGCAATTATATGAAAGAAAGACAAAAAGAAAAAGGCCCTGTCAATAGAACTCTTTGCAAAGCTATATAACTTAATGTTTGCAATGACATTGATAGTGGTTATGATCACGAACTCGACGAGCATGCACATGATATTCATAGTGGTGGTTGTGTTGAACTCGAGGTGAGTGCTATGAAACCACATGCAAGTAAGTACTATTCAAGTAAGTAATGGCTTTTTTATTATGTAAATAAGGGTAATCATTATCTATTTGATAGAAGCTAGTTAGAATAGTAGTGAAGTATAATTAGCTAGTATACATAGATTATGGAATTAAGGGAGAACATATAACTTATATATGGAAGCTTAGAGCTTAGTTGTAATAGAGTGTTTTATAAAAGAACATACAAAAATTGATTTATTCCAAGAAATAAGACATTACATACATCTATCAAAAAAAATATAATGTGTGTTCTATATCTCAATATAATGTGTATTTTTTTTTGTTTTTGCAGACATTTATTGATAAACTCCAAGAAGGGGATATAGTTGAGGTGTTGGATCTGCATGATGGTGCTGCTACGGGCATTGGGCGGATTCACTCACTATCTATTGTACATGGAGCCAACTTGAAAGGAACAGGAGATGCAAATGTATGTATTTTATAGGTCTCAAGTAGCATACCCCTTCCTCATCCAAATAAAATAGATGGAGCAGTCTGTCTGAAAGAGAAACAAGGGATCTTCGCATGGTGGCCACTAAAATATTTTAAAAAAATTACAGTGTTAGCTGTTGTAGACACTAAAAAATGTCCTAATTGATATCATATACTCGAAACAAATTTACTAACATCATTTCCTCTTTAAACCCATCTTCTTTTCACTTAATTGATTAAATTAGCCTAGCTATTTAATTAATTGCATCATTTTCATCTATTAACCTAATTCATCAATTCAGGTTAATTCATCCCCCTTCACGCTAACATTTCATCTCATTAAATTAAATACATCAAAATATTTAATTTAATTCCTTAAGTCATCTTATTTAATTAAATAACCCTAAGTTATTTAATTAAATATCATTCATCTCTCCCCCATTCATTAAATCATTTAATTTAATATCACTTTATTCTTCTAATCCCCTAATTGCATGATTAAATCTTGTTTAATTAGCAATTAAACTAAAAGAATATTCCATATTCCTTATCCTTTTTTGCACAATTAAAGTTTTTTAATTTGCAAAATGCCATTTCCTCACCCAAATGAATATTCCAAAGAATATTCTTATTCCTCCATCATTTGAAAGGAATATTTTCATGGCTTCTTAAGCAAGTTTTAACCTTTAACCTTTTGAACAAGTCACCTTTGACCTATGTGAGCAGGTCAAAAGTGTGTTTGTTTGAGGAAAGTGTAAACCCTTGATTAAATCTCATCATGCATTCTCATCCATTGATAAGAATCCATGATCCATGTCTCTCCTCTCATTCATCTTTGACCGTTGATTAATATTTTTGATCTCAACCCTTCATTCCTCATTTGCTTTCCTATAAATAAGTCACTATTTGGAGACAAATGGATCCATCTTTCAATTGCAAACTTATGTTGTTGAATCTCATATGCAGTCACACTCATATTTCACTCACTTTTAGCTTGTTTTAGTTAATTTAATTACATAATAGCTTAGAGCATCCATTAATGGCTTCCATGCATCCATCTTAGTTTGTATATGAATTAGGGTTTTCATCTTTTAGCTTAGAATTAGCTTAGATTAGCTTAGTAATAGCATAATTAGATCATTTGTAGCATAAAATCATGGTAACTTAGCTTGCATCATGTTCATTTTTACCATAAACTAGGTTTTCATCCATTTATCACAATGGTTTCATCGATTCTCTTCCATAGAATTGTCTGAAACAGGCTCACCAATCATGGGATTGGGAAAGGGTTGTTGTTTCACATCAACACGACACCAATTCTAAAACAGGATAAGTTTTAAATGGGTTAAAGTAGGAATTTAATTTTTTTTGTGTAGTTTGTAACTTTCAGTTTCAATTAAATGTTTAGTTTAATCTTTTCAATTTTAATGATCTTGTTTGGTAGATGCAGGTTTATTTGGGTAGATTATGCTTCAATTCATCATGGATTAAGTGTAATCGATCCATACTGACAATCATCATCTCACATTCTGGCGCTAGGAGGGAAAACAATTAACTTGATACTTTTTTAGCTCGAATTCCATTTGTTTGCTGTTTTGCGTTATATAGTGACACCCAAACTACAAACAACAACACTTTTTGAATAGCGTCGCCATCACAATTTGAAATCCCAACATTAAATTAATGCACCAACGTTGATTTAAATCTGGCGACACTTATTTAATCTGGAGGTATCAAAAAGTTCAAATGGTGACGCTGAAACTTCACCAGAGTGATGCCAAAAAAATTCAAACCATGATGCTACTGAGAGTAGTGACGCTGGACCAAATCCTGACACTATTGTGCTCACTATTTTTGCTACAGAGTGATGCCCGTTTGCACCAAAGCGACGCCCATACTTCAAATCGTGATGCTATCGTGTTCAACAATGCCCAACCAGGGTAAGAAATTTTATGCTTGTTTTTTTTTGACATGCGATTTAATTTATTTGATTTATCTGACCACTGATTTTCTTCTGACTGTGTTCTGGTTGTTAGACTAACAAGGTTTTGTAGGTTCAAAGACATGGAGCTAAAGTAAAGAAATCCTTTTCTATCTTGAATTCTATAATTGTAACAAGTGTTTAACACTTTGGGGCAATTATAACTCAACTTTCATGCTTTCTTCTTTATGCTTTAGGACAACTAATTTTCCATTCAACTTAAAACTTACAATCTTAGGACCAACTAGATTTCAATTGGGCTTAAAAATCATTTTCAAAGTTGGCTAAAATTGAACCCTCATCATTGTTTTTTGGGTTTAAAATGAATGCTCAAAGTTGGATAAAATTGAACCTTCACATCATCATTTTAGTTTGGGCTTAAAATTGAACAAGGCAACTTCATATTTCATTTGGTGCTTAAAATGAACTCATCAATGCTTTGAAGGGTTAAAATTTACAACTGTTTGCTATGTTTTGTGATTTTCAACATTGTTAGTGGATGCATATGCAATTCTTTGGTGCCATTTGACGACCATGAGAAACAAAAACATTCCTTAACACTTTGTAAAATCACCTACATCTTTCAATTTGAATTAAAAAATTGAACCCCCTTGCAAGTGTGAGAAAAAAATATAGTGTGTGTTCTCTCTTTGTTCCCACGAATGAAGATGATCGAACTACGGATGTACTTCCTCGCTATTGTTTATCTTTAGAGGGCCTGCCTTGGTGGGAAAAAGTGCTCACCCCAAGGGAACAACCCAAGCGGTAATGAGCTAACACCAAGCTTTGCCAAACCACAATATAAATGTGTGGTTGCAATGAAAATTGTGATCAATGGGAAGCAGTACATGATAGCTCTCCCTCAATATATTTATGATGCATAAAGCCCTTGTTCTAAGGGTTGGGGGACTTCTTGAGGGATTTTATCATTGCACCCCCTAAATTGGAATCCCTTATTATGAACCCTTGTTTAGAAGCCAAAAATCCTTAATATTTGTTGGTGCAAGAACACTCGTTCTGAAGATGCCCCACATTCATACTATTCAATTGTAGAAACAAAAAAAATCCTTTTGATTTCTAGATTTTAAGGATTTTGAGATTTGGTGGTCCTGAGAAGTGTGTGCTATGGAGGGGAGCCAGTGTTGTCAAATCTCTAACTATTCACATTGTTTAGTGTTTGGAGAAATTTGAGTGGGGACTCAACAAATATAGCCATTTCGAACCTAGGGTTGTAATGATTGTGAGTCAGTTTAATACTTTTCTTGGTTTCAAATTGATACAAAAACAAACATTCACTATCATCCTCAAAATTTCAAACACTTTGGCTTAAATATGAACCTCTTGAGTTAGCCTTGATATTACTGCTTTTCCTAAGGATTTATCCTAAGTGATTTCTAAATATCTGGAAATTAATCTCAAATCCATATATATCCCAAAGACAACATAGGAAATTATGGCTTTAATCTCATGATTTTCACGAAATGGACATTGTGAAAGTTATGATTTTTTTGACATAAACATCTAGTTTGGAAACATAATGAAGACAAGTGTTTATAAAATCAATTCATTTAAGCAAGATAAACTGAAAAATGAACCCCACATGACTATTTGGAGACCGATTGCTCCCATTGAACAACTTGATCTTCCAGGTGCTATAATTCAGCCAAACTTTGAACTCATTAACAAAGAACAAACCGATCTCATTAGCAGTTTGAGAAGCTTCACTTTTGAAACAAAAGAAACAAATACCTAGTGGAGAAACACAACCATTTTAGATGAAGAAGAGGAACAAGCTGATATTGAGGCTGGAAGGCCCACATTACCATCTCTTACGTGGCAAGAAATATCTTCCTTTCTTCCATAAACTTGAACTGTTTGTAAATGATCTGACACAAAGTCAAGATCCCTAAGGTAAGGTCTATAGGTCATGATTTTAGACTTAGGAATCTCTCTCCAAAAGCTTTCAAGAAACATATTTTAAAACTTCACAAGAATAAAGACATGTTAGTAGAAAACTTTTATAGACACACTTCAAGATACAATCTAGAATTATATGCGTTCTTTTGGAGTCAAAATCTTGGTCTTTTTTCATGATACCGAACTCTTCTAAATGATACATCGCACAATAAAAATCCTTAGGGGAAGATATCCCTCCCATCACTGCAAACGTAGGTATCGTAGTTCACAATTTAGGAGGAAATGGGCTTCAATACTTTATCGCAATCACTACCACTTGTTAAGAAACTTGTATGCTCAAGCTAGGAGAATCCGAACAGGTCTAAACATTCCCATCCACCCTCTCATCTAAATCAACATTGGGTCTTTAGGATTTGAAAATTTTAAGAGGTTTAGCATCATTCTCACTACCTTGGTCTTGTCAAAACAAAGGTTCACTTTGAAGTCAACATTGGGTCAAACACCTCACTCATCTCTTCATCAAAATTCATCTTTCACTTCATCTAACTTTGCAAAATTTTGAGTACACCAACACTTTGTGACTTAAATATCAAATCAAATCAAACCAACCTCTAACTTAGCTATTTTGTATGTGAAATGTATCCTTTTCCATGCACTTACTTAAGTTATTTATCATATTTGAACTAGTTCATCTTGAAGGTCATGAGTCTTCCCTAAAGATTTACAACTTCATGAACATCCTTTATCCCAACATCAAAACATCAAGAGAAAGTCAAAAGTGTTGTTCAAAAATCTTTGCAAAGATCACTCCCCACATCATCTACCTTTTCATCCCCCACTATAATCATTTCTCCCAAAAGACTTAGAGCATCTCTTTTACCTAGATTTGAGTCAACTAGAGAGTTCAAACATCACAAATCTCAACATAACTCTCCCATAGGTGACACAAAATTTATGGTAAAGACTAGATCACAACACAAGAGAATCATGGAGAAAACCAAAGTTACATTCAGCTCAAGTGATCCAAATCCTTTAGAATTCAATCTGAGAAGTCAAGTTACACCATCACAACAACCTTCATCCCCATTGAGACCATATGAGATAGAAGATATCACAACAACCCATTTGAACTCACCAGGGAGGAAATTATGGAACATCAAGCCTTTGAAAATGTAGCTCCTATCACCGCAACATTTGTGGCACAAAATTTAACACAAGGTTTCACAACTCCATTGCTAGGGATAAATCAAACCTACATTCCTAGTATTACAACAAGCCTTGCTAAAGAATTTGGACATATCCTTTCATTTGAAAACAATACACTTGTGGGAACACTTGAAACCAATCCTCTACCTAACACAACCGCTTGGACACCTAGCTTTGGTGCTCCTCTCATTCCTGAAGATCCTAAATAGATAAAAAAACCTCTTGATCTTCATTACTCAACCATGAATTCAAAACATCAGGGGCATCCTTCTTCATCCACATCCATGAGTACCACAAGTGTTCCTACCATTACACAAAGTAGTGTGAATCAGGTATCTCAAAAAAGCGCGCAAGGGCATACCAATACCGTACCACAGAGACAACCCTTGAAGCAAATATGGACATCTTTACCCAATCCTCCAATGGGTTCATCCATACCATTGGTTTCATAAAACACATCCACACCATCCACCATCAATACACCTCAAAAAAATCCCTTGGTTACAAGTTTTGTCAATTCAGGAAGTACCTTGATCACAAATCCTTTTTTTACATATTTGGCGCAAGGCAATCCTCAAAATGTGGGACAAGGAAATATTTTCAATTAATGGACTCAAGGTCCTAGTGTGTCGTTTCCATTGCAAAATTTAATGACATTATCCTCATCTCTTCCCATAGTCCCCTTTACTATGCCAAATCAATTAGGACCTCAAACATACATTCCTCCACCTCATTCTACCATCTTACAAGGAATGTTAAATAAAGGGAACCCTCTACCTCTCATCAACAATCCATTACCCACTCAAAACATTAATATCCATAATCCTTCATAGATGTCTCAACAACCACTTGATCCCACATTACAAGCACATTCCTTAGCTTTACAACAAGCACAACAAGCCTATCAAAAAAATATCCAACAACAAAAATAAAAACAAGTAGCCTTAGCACAACAACAACATCAAGATCAACAAGCGACCTTAGCACAACAACAACATCAAGCAAAAAAATAAGCCTTAGCACAAGAAGAAGAAGAAGAAGAAGCAACCTTAGCAACACAACAAGCCACACAACAAGTCACACAACAACAACATCAGGTACAAAAATTAGCTTTATTAGCACAACAACAACAACAAAACCAACAAAAAGCCCTAGTGGCACAACAACAAGCACAATAGTAAGCCTTACTAGCTCAACAATATGCCCAACAACAACAACAAGGTTCCTATTATAATCCTCAATAGAATATCATCAATCCAATTGCATTAGGAACATATACACCAATACCCCAATCACTTTCACAGAATCTCACACAACCATACGCCCCATACAACTCATCCGTCATCCCACCATATGTTCCTCCACCCAACCTGCAAGACGATGTAGCATCGCAATTGAAAGTACTCTCACAAGAAATGTAGGACCTTCAAATGGGAAAGGTAAAGAAACACCATACACAAAACTTGTGTCCTTATCCATTTGATCGAAACATAGCAATGATACCATTCCCGCCTTTGAAATCCCCAAATTTGACAAATATAAAGGGAGAGGAAGTCCTGTGGACCATATCAAAGAATTTAACGTCATGTGCATGGAGGTAGCTTACAATGATTCATATCTAATGCGCTTCTTCCCTCGAAGTTTAATAGGTAATGTTATGGATTGGTTTTCTCATCTTCCTCCTAGTATCAAAACTTTTCAAGAAATCACTGATAAATTCATCCATCACTACTCCTTCAATCTTGACATGGATGTCAGTCTAGAAGAATTATACACTCTTAGACAAAATGAAGGTGAAAAATTCACTAATTTCTTACAACAATGGAGACAAAGAGCTAGTAAAAGCAAGTGGCCTCTTCCTTACGAAAAAAAAGTGGAAATCATCATAGCCAATCTAGATCCAAATTGTCATTCCACTTGAAAATGTAGTGCATCACATCATATGATGAACTTGTCCTTAGAGCCCTTAACATCAAAAGAGCTCTAATTTCACAAGGAAATACTAAAGCTTAAAAATATAACTGTCCTTCAACTAGTTTGAATGAGAAACCTCATGTATGGGCAAAGAAAAAAATGTAACAAATGATGTTGTGGTCGATGCTAAGGTCATACTAAGTGCTTCTAGACCTAATAACAATCAAGTTGATAACATCTAGCCAACTGCGCAACAAACAAAACCTCCCTAGAACAATCAGATCAATAACGTTGACATGCAACAAAGGAAAAACACTAATAGGAACAACTATCCCAAACACAAGTACACACAATTATCGGAATCCATCGAAACAATCATGAAGAAGTTGTTAGAGTCAAATTTGATAACACTTCCCAACATTGAAAACTACCAAGAACCACAAGAGAAACTATCCTGGTACAATGAGCGTGATCTCTGTGACTTTCACAAAATTAAAGGACATAAAACAACGAACTGCATGAAACTTAAAAACATTATCCAAGACCTCATAGAAAATGATACCATATCTGTTGAGGTTCCAGCTAGGAATCAAGATCTTAAGATATACAAGAACCCTATGCCGGATCATAACAAAGCAAATAACAATGGAAAAGCTAAGGATTACACCAATGTACAACATACCTATTCCAATGTAGTTGCCTCCTACGATAGTGTTATCACTGTTGTTACCATCAAAGGAGCTAGTAAAAAATGTGGAGTCACCACACAACGTGGCAAAATAGCCATTTAAGGAGTCACATCTCAATCTAGGACACAACCTACTTTTCCCACATCTAATCCTAGAAAGTACAATCTTCTAGATCAACTTAAGCAAACCCCCACATAGATATCTATCTTAGAACTCTTAAGGTTATCCCCTGCACATAGGGAAATATTGGAGAAATCCTTGTCCGAGTCATCCATTCCCGAGAAAATTGATACCGATCAATTTCAAGCTATGGTAGGCCACATCACTAATCATCTTCTCACCTTCTCTGAGCAAGACCTACCGTCACAACTATCACATAACCATGCTTTACACCTTGAGGTTTTCATTCATAAAAACAAGGTCAAAAGAGTCTTGGTAGATGGAGGTGTTGGCCTGAACATTTGTACCCTACAGTTGATCAAAAATCTAGGCTATTCAAAAGATACTATTGAGAAGAAAAAGAGTACCACTATCAGAGCATATGACGACCAAGAATGGGTATCACAAGGAATCATTGCACTTCTCATCCAAGTGGGACCTCTTATTGTTGAAACTACATGCCAAGTGCTTGATCTTGATCTTCCCTATAACATCCTACTTGGCTAACCATGGATCCATGCTCTAAAAGTTGTAGCCTTGACCTATCGTTATGGTGTGAAGTTTCCTTTCGAGGGCAGAAAAATCACTATCCATGGATACCTTGAGACTTTTTACTACTGCAAAAGTCTTGAAGCCAAGTTCTATAAGATACCCTAAATACCCAAAAATGATGAAGGGCCTACACCATCAAGTTCATTTTTTGACCTATCATCCCTAGCCTCTACCTCAGCATCAAAAATTCCCATTGTGCAGAGTATATCCAACGTCAAAGCAGTGATCGAGGATGATGGTTGTGGAAACTAAAAACTATTGAAAGACACCTTATTCGTAGGAGAGTTACCTATTTCTCCTCAGTCACATGGGAAACCCACATCTAGCACCAAAGAACCTGAAACAATCAAGATGGCAGCTACTACCTTTACCAAGTGGGGGGATTTGAACTAGGAAGATGTCAATGAGGAAGATATCTCTAAATTCCTCTATCAAGATGAATGACCTGTCCCTGTTCTCCCCATGGAAGATGATAACAAAGGCCTACAGCTCATGCAGAATTGGGGATATAAAAAGAATGAAAAGCTAGGATAGAATGAAAATGGTTTACTAGAACCCATCGTTCCTGAGAAACAAATAAAGAATCTTGGCTTGGGTTGTACTACTAGCAAGGTCACACTTATTGGCAAAGGTATTTCCGCTAAATGAGTCGAGGCTTCCTCTTGGTCACTTACATCGCGTGATATTCCCCTTGATATTGCTGAACTATTTGGGAACAACACCCTTTTTATGATATCCATAACATCCTTTGTCCCAAGCAACCAAGCAACTGAAATACGCCTAGTATACCCACAACTTATTGACATGGACCAACAAGGACCACTGATTCTAGATTTATTCGAAAACAATGAAGCAATCTCATAATTCATGGGACTCAGTGACAACTTATCATGGGTAGATCACAAAGCAGGCTTCGACATAGAGCTTGACACAAGGGTATACTATGGGGAGATGATTGAATCCTTCAGACGTAATATTAATGTAATGCAACTAACACACAAATCCTTGAGTGAAAACCACCTAGTGACACTCTCTGATCCTAAAATAGTAAAAAAAAAGGACACATTCAACAATGAAAACCTCCATGAGGTGCCCAAGGATGAGGGATTCAATCTCCCCCTTAGTGCAATGCATCCAGAAAAGTCAGCAGTGCTAGTAGAAAAGGCCACTCCAGTCAATGTGGGAATAGAAGAAGCACCTAAGATCACTTTCTATGCTGAATCATTGTTGGATGAAGAACAAAAGAACCTAGTAGCTTTCTTGAAAGAGCACAGAACCAACTTTGCATGGTCATACACAGATATGCCAGGACTTGATTTGGAAGTGGTTGTGCATCACCTAGTAGTCTATCCTGAAGCTAAGCTTGTTAAACAAAAATTAAGGAAGATGCATCCTCATATAGCACTCTTGGTCAAACAAGAGTTACAAAAGCTTCTTGATGTTGGCTTTATTCGACCGATAGATTATCTTGAGTGGGTTTCAAACCTGGTACCAGTCTCAAAACCCACTGAGGGCATCAAGATATGTAATAACTTCAGAGACTTAAACAAAGCATTCCCAAATGATGATTTCCCTCTTCCTAACATCAATCTCATTGTGGACTTAACAACTGGGCATGAAATGCTATCACTCATGGATGGTTTTTCAAGCTATAATCAAATCATAATCGCCAAGGAGGATCAACATTAAACTGCATTCACTTGTCCATGGGGAACCTATTGTTGGAGTGTGATGCCATTCGGGTTAAAGAATGTAGGAGCAACCTATTAAAGAGAAATGACCCTCATCTTTCATGACATGATCAAAAAAATAGTTCAAGATTATGTGGACGATATTTTGGAAAAATCTAGAAAGAGAAGTGAGCACATATAAGTCTTAGGACCCATCTTTAATAGGCTTAAAGAATACAAGGTGCGACTGAATCCAAAAAAGCGTGTCTTTGGGGTCACATTAGGGAAGCTTCTTGGATTTATTGTCTCACAAATAGGGATAGAAATTGATCTAGCAAAGGTACAAGCCATCCTAGATATGGAACCACCACAAACATTAAAGCATATGAGAGAGTTACAAGGAAGACTGTAGTCTATCAGAAGGTTTATAGCACAACTATCAGATATAATAAAATTCACCCCTTGTTGCATCTTCTCCATAAAGGGATAACCTAAAAGTGGGATGACAAGTGTGATAAATCTTTCCAGTAGATCAAAGATTATCTACTAACACCTCTAGTGCTCATGCCACCAATATCGAACAATCCATTGATCCTGTATATCTTAGCGACACTAACAACACTAAGAGCTCTCTTTTAGCACAACATGACGAAAATGAAAAGGAAAGAGCCATCTACTACATCAACAAAACCTTGGTGGGCTATGAGATGAACTATTCACCCATTGAGAAGGCATGCCTAGCAATAGTTTTTGCGTCACAAAAATTAATGCACTATATGTTGTCACACCAAATCAAGCTTATTGCAAAAAATGATCCATTGAAATACCTATTATCCAAAGCAACTCTTATAGGACAAATGGCTAAATGGGTGATGATCTTAACAAAGTTTGACATGGAGTATGTAGAGCGCAAAGCAATCAAAGGACAAATGATCACAAACCAACTAGCAAAAGCACCTATCTATGCTGAGAACCCCTTGATATTTGAGTTCCCTGATGAATCAATGTTCCTTACCAATCTCACAACTCAGTGGAAGATGTACTTTGATGGATCATTCACCCAACATGGATCCATAGTAGGCATTATTTTTATCACCCCTCAAGGTGATTGTATCCCAAAATCATATAGGCTATCATTCCCATGTACCAACAACATTGCTGAGTATGAATCCCTAATCACAAGCCTAAGGATAGCAATTTAGTGGAAGATTCAAGAAATGAAATTCTATGGAGACTCACAACTAGTTATCAACCAAGTCAATGACGACTATCAAACTAAAGATGACAAGCTCACTCCTTACAAGAAAATGGTGGAGAATCTCAAGGATATCTTTATAGACATAACTTTTGAGTAGATTCCTCACCTAAACAATATAGAAACAAACACCATGGAAACAATCAGATCATTGTTAGACATGCCGAACAATGTCCTCCAATATGAATTCTTAGTAGAACAACTTCTCATACCAACTTTCAAAATCCTTGAATCTGAATTTGCGTGTGTCATTGTTGATCTTGGATCTCCATGGTATCATGACATATTCACTTACCTAAGCAGATGAATCATCCTATTAGATATCACCCCGAACCTTAAAAAGACCTTTGTTAAAAAGGCATCTCGATTCATGATCCTAGGCAATACCCTTCACTGTCAAAGCATCACAGGGACATTACTATGATGTCTTAACAAAGAGGAAGCCCTAACTATTTTAACAGAAGTACACGATGGCATATGTGGGTCCCATTCTAGTAGTATGACATTAGCTAAGAAACTGTTGAGGACGGGGTACTATTGGCCTACCATGGAAAAAGAAGCTCATTAGTATGTGCAAAAGCGCATCCAGTGTCAACAACATGGGGATCTAATTCATGCTCCAACTCAAGAAATGTATCCAATGATCACACCATGGCCTTTTTCACAATGGGGCCTTGACCTCATAGGAAAAATCACCCCAACCTCCTCCAATGGCCACAAGTTTATCATAACCGTCACTGAGTATTTTACTAAGTGGGTAGAAGCCATTCTTATGACTTACATAATGGGGAAAAAAATTGTAAAGTTTATCCTGAATTACCTTATCTGTCGTTATGGTGTTCCTCAAACTTTCATCTTAGATAATGGAACCCCCTTTAAGAATCAGGATGTGAAAGAGTTGTGCCAAAGATTCAACATCCAACACTGACTATCTACACCATATTATCCCCAAGGAAATGGCCAAGCTGAGGCTATGAACAAAACTATCCTGGAAATCCTAAAGAAAACAATTAATGAAGCTAGTCGTGATTGACATCTACAACTAAATCCCACTCTCTGGGCTTATCAAACTAGTATTCGCATTCCTATAGGTGCAACCCCTTTCTCTTTCGTCTATAGATCAGAAGCTATCCTACCTATTGAGGTTGAGCTCCCATCATTACAAGTGTCATTACAAAGCCTGAATACTGAGGAAGAATACAAAGTATCTCAGCTGAATGAACTAGAATTCCTGGATGAACGTCGTCTTGATGCCCTCAATCACTTGCAAGTATATCAAAACTAATTGAAATAGAGCTATAAAAAGAAGATCAAATGTCGATCGTTCCAAGTTGGAGATCTTGTCCTAAAGTAGAATCAGAAGAACCTTCCAAATCAAGACAACAAAGAAAATTTTGAACCTAACTGGTTGGGTCCCTTTGTCATCACAATAAGCTACGGATCAGAAGCATACCAATTGTGTAAATCAAAAAATACAAAAAAATCATAAAATAATCAAAAAATACAAAAAAATCATAAAATAATCAAAATCCAAAAAAGTGAGAAAAAATGATTAAAAGAGTAAAGAAAAAAATCATCCTCTAGTGAAAACCACTTCGGTGGTGCTTTGGGAAAGTACCTTGGTGAAAACCTGGCAAACAGGCACCTTGCGTAAATAAAGCATCTCCATCTATTCTTTGGCTCTTTTGTCCTATCATTCTTTGCACCACCATTTATCCCTCATCTGCATCCTTATCATGGCTTGAAATGTGAGGTATCATGAACCCTTTAGCACTACTTGGCGTATTCAAAAAGTCAGTCTGTCCTACCTTTATCGAAGTAGTCTAACATTCCACATCGGGGGCATTTCGTTATGAGTAAAATCGGGTTCTTGTATATCTCGAGGTTATCATAATCTTACCTCAAAAATCCAAAAACATTCATAAAATCTTACCTCGAAAATCCAACAACATTCATAAAATCTTACCTCAAAAATCTAAAAACATTCATAAAATCTTATCTCATTGGAAAATCCAAAAACATTCATAAAATCTTATCTCATTAGCAAATCCAAAAACATCTACAAAATCATGTACAGCTAAAATTCAAAAACATTCAGAAAATTGTGAAGGAAAATCCAAAACATCCATAAAACATCAAAAAACCCTATAAAGGTTGAACATCAAAAATCCAAAAAAGTGGCCCCCTTTTTGAACTATGTCGTCTCTAAGCTTTAACGTAGGAAAGGCCATCATTGATGTGCCCTCGAGACACCCTAGGTCAGTCCTTTAGGAGTTCGCCATAATCAACTGGTGTTTTTCATCTGTTCATATCTTCATCTTGTAAATAGGCTGAGTCAGTTGAACTATGTGGTCTCTACATGTATAATGTAGGAAAGGCTTACCTTTGATTAATCCCTGAGGCCCCTAAGATAGGTCTTTAGGTTAAGTTCTTGGTCAAAACTCAAAAATTCTCAAAAACCCCTAAACATTGGTAAAATCTTCAAAATCCCCAAACATCCGAATATTTCGAAAACACAAAAACAATAGAAAAAATTCAAAAAGACCTAAACAACCTCAAATATCTCAAAAAACCTTAAATAGCCTCAAAAAATTTGAAAATCCTAAACATTTGCATAAACTTTCAAAAAGACCAAAACAACCTCAAAACATTTTCAAAATACCAAAAACATTGAAATATCCCAGAAAATCCAAAACCATCCATCCCATCTCGCTTTCACCTGAAATAAACCTTCATCCCTAATAAATCGGTTGTCACCTTCAACCTTTGGCAAAACAAGTAGAAAACAAGTATAGCAAGTTGTAAAGTGAAAACCCAAAAGTCAAAATCTAAAGTCTAAATCATAGGTAAACACATCAGTGAAGTTTATATCAACTACTCATCTTAGCATCATCATCCCAAACATCAAACAACCATCTGATCAACATGTCCTAGGATGTATCCTTCCTCTGATGGACATCAGTATCAGTTATCACCTTAGCTAAACTTAAAACAGGCAAGAGATAAAGATAACACTGACTGTTTGTCTTTGATATTTTCTTAGGATTGATCTTAATGACCCATTTTGAGGACCTCTCGATGATCTCTATCAAAATGATTTAGAGAGAAAGGAATGGGGCATAAATCATTATCTTTCGTTTGTTGTTCTTGTGGGTACTCTTGTAAAATAATCTTGGCGCATACTTGCTTAGTTGTGTGTAGGAATTAGGTCGTTTAGGGTATGTTGTTGACTATTGCATATGCTTTGGTCCAATATGTTCTAAGCTTCTAACTTGCATTCCAATAAGGTTTCCGTATGTCAAGATGTGAACAAGAACTATCCTATCTGCTTGTTGAGTCAAATTCCATCACACTAGATACAACGTCATCCTAGTTATTAATACCTTGATGCATCGTGTCTATGTGTTATATCAAACAATAAGGAATGATGGAAATCCCAATCCTGAAGTGTGAGCATCTCATCATCCTACATTTCATCTTTATTTTTCATTGTCTCATCACCAAATCTCTAATAAAGTCTCGACGGATCATGGACTTGTTGGATCTTTTGAAGAAATCATCTGAATCAACAATCATTCATTCTTTATTCTTCTATCTTCTCTCCACGCTAACTTGGTATCATGACATTCAACAAAAACATCATCAATGCATCTACAAACCATCAGCATACATACATCTCATAATCATAGCATAATCATAAGCATCTGTCATCATAATAATTGCATATCACATCATACATTCTCCATAACCATTCGAGTTGTGATGAATAATATACATTTTTTATTCTAAAGCATCTTGAATCGTTGCATATCATATCATACACATGCATTGCATTATCACTTACATCCATATGCATACATGATCATCTCATCATAAAAATGCATAGAAAATACATAAAAAGAAATGCATCCACATCATTTACATCCACCTCATTTGCATCACATATCATTCATTTCATAACATATCTTGAAAAGATAATGAAAAAGAACATAACATTGCATACATATCATATCATGATCGATGCATATCACATAGGCATAAATAAAATGCATCCATACATGATATAGTATAAGCATCTCATATCATATGCATCCATAAACATGAAATAAAGTGAACACATCACAATATAAATCATCCGTATCCATATCATATATATATCAAAAAAATGAATGTCATGGTACAAACTTTAGATCAGTGTATGTATAACAATCATGAGTACAATATCCATGGGGCTATCAAAAAGGAGCCCATGAATGTATATCTGTGATAAAGAATTGGGCAACAAGATAAAAAAGTGTCTGTACATCAAAAAGCTAGCCTTGATGGCTGCTACCATCTCTAGCCTGCCTCTCAGGCTAATCCTCTGCTAGTGGCCGTGCATCACTGCGCTGTGAAAAATCAGGCTTTCTCAATGTCGCTGGTACATCACGATGATAATGCTGCCTATAATACGTAGCCTCTGTAACGACCTCTCTATACAACTTGGTTGAAACTGTCCAACCATGAGTATCCACCATGATAGCCTCAATTTGCTGGCCTTGGGCAATCTCCTGATCTCTCCGAACCTAATTTTGCATCATTTTTTGAAATTTTTGGCATAATTCTTGCATCTCAGAGCCTTTCTAGACCCTTGGGGCAGCTTTTAACCTTTATCGAGAAATTAACCCAAAATTCAAAATTTCCGCCCAATTTCTCGAGGGGGTAGGGAAACAACTTTATCCTTTAGCAATGGGGCATCTAAAAAAATAGAAAAAAATTATTTTTTGATTTAAGTAGTAGTTTTAATCCAAAGAGTGTTATTCTTTGAATCGAAGCAGTAGGTACCTCGCTTCAAAGAGGGGAAAAATGTAGACACTAAAAAATTTCCTAATCAATATCATACACTCAAAACAAATTTACTAACATCATTTCCTCTTTAAGCCCATATTCTTTTCACTTAATTGACTAAATTAGCCTAGCTATTTAATTAATTACATCATTTTCGTCCATTAACCTAATTCATCAATTTAGGTTAATTCATCCCCCTTCACGCTAACAGTTCATCTCATTAAATTAAATTTACATAAAAAATATTTAATAATTTAATTCCTTAAGTCATCTTATTTAATTAAATAACCCTAAGTTTTTTAATTAAATATCATTTCATCTCTCCCCCATTCATTAAATCATTTAATTAATGAATATCACTTTAATTCTTCTAATTCCCTAATTGCATGATTAAATCTTGTTTAATTAGCAATTAAACTAATTTTTCTCTAAAAGGAGGAATATTCCCATGCAATATTCCTTATCCCCTTTTAAATTGCACAATTAAAATTTTCTTTTAATTTGCAAAATTCCTTTTATTATCACCCAAATGAATATTCTTATTCCTCCATCATTTGAAAAAGAGATATTTTCACTTGGCTTCTTAATCAAGTTTTAACCTTTAACCTTTTGATCAAGTCACCTTTGACCTGTGTGAGTAGGTCAAAAGTGTGTTTGTTTGAGGCAAGTGTGAACCCTTGATTAAATCTCATCATGCATTCTCATTTGTTGATGAGAATCCATGATCCATCTCTCTCCTCTCCTTCATCTTTGACCGTTGATTAATATTTTTGATCTCAACTCTTCATTCCTCATTTCCTTTCCTATAAATAAGTCACTATTTGGAGACAAATGGATCCATCTTTCAATTGCAAACTTAAATGTTGTTGAATCTCATATGCACTCACACTCATATTTCACTCACTTTTAGCTTGTTTTAGTTAATTTTAATTGCATAATAGCTTAGAGCATCCATCTTAGTTTGTATATGAATTAGAGTTTTCATCTTTTAGCTTAGAATTAGCTTAGTAATAGCATAATTAGATCATTTGTAGCATAAAATCATGATAACTTAGCTTGCATCATGTTCATTTTTAGCATAAACTAGGTTTTCATCCATTTATCATAATGGTTTCATCGATTCTCTTCCATAGAATCTACTGAAACATGCTCACTAATCACGAGATTGGGAAAGGGTCATCGTTTCACATCAACACGACACCAATTCCAAAATAGGATAAATTTCAAATGGGTTAGAGTAGGAATTTAACTATTTTTGTGTAGTTTGTAATTTTTAGTTTCAATTAAATGCTTAGTTTAATCTTTTCAATTTGAATGATCTTGTTTGGTACATGCAAATTTATTTGGGTAGATTATGCTTCAATTCATCATGGATTAAGTGTAATCGATCCACACTGACAATCCTCATCTCACAGTCACAAGTGTAGAAGAGAAAAAGAAGGGTTAGTAGCAACAGAGTGTGGAGAGTGAAGTTGCAGACAGAGAATGTACTGAGCCTAAATAAGTTGAACCCAAACAAAAACCAGAAAATCTGATTTGGGTGTACATTAGATGTGAGTAGAAAAGAGAATGTTCTATCTTACTGCACTTGTAATGTAAAACCCCTTGATTATGTTTTTCTCTTTTTGTTTGGGTTCCACT
>VDFB02353316.1:0-26185 GCA_007258455.2 Sequoia sempervirens
CCTAAATGACTGGTATATCGCATGTAGTTTTTGAATGATGAAATATATTTAAATATGTGATTAATGAATGGATATTGTGTATGTGCCATGTGCCTTTTCTTTCGCATCTATTACCTTGTGTTTTGCAGGTTTTTGAAGAAAGTATGATCGAGTCAAGCACAGCCGATCTCGGCCTTGCAGTAAAGTCTATTTCCTGCATGACTTCGAGGAAGCTCTAGCGAAGACTATTTGACCAAAACCGTTGGGAAAGATTTTTAATGACAGTCAATCTGGAAAGAGTGGAGCGCTAGATTTTCTCTAGATCGGGTTGAACAAATAAATTCATTTATGAATTTTGTTCCTTGATTCTGGGATACACTTTACTTCCACGTCTTTCTTTGATAGGATTAGTTAGTTAGTTGTTCTTCTAATTTTAAATAAGGTAATCCTCCTGCACGAGTGAGGAAGGAGATGATAGTTAATAGTAAGATAGAAGCATAGTGATAGAGATATAACAAATATCATGTAAGAATGAAAAGCAGAATCTGTATGACAAGAGACAAAGTTTGTTGTTAGTTTCCATATCAACAAAGCAATGTATAACATTCTATTTTCATGAATAAAGTTTGATGAATTTATGAGTTCAGTACTTGCATAAACAGTAGATGCTTGCTAAGGGGGCCCACTTAGTAAGTATTTGTAGATAGTTAGTTAGTTGTTATTTTTTGTTAATCATCAGTTAGCTTTCATTTTTGAAGTTTCCATACAAACTCAGTCTTGTATTGCTCCTGCAGCATCAGAAATCCATCCCTGTGCTTGTTCCTGCAGCATAAGGCCAATTCATGGTTTGTGTTTCAGTCATAGTTGTTATGGTTTCTATTTTAGTCAAATCATGGTTGAGTTAAAAGAGATTTGAATTACCTTTCTATAGCATAGATAGAATTCCTTCCAAGTATTTATTTCTCTTAAGTTGTGACTGAAGCTAGTTCTTAGTGCATATATTGTGCTATGCAATTCAAAGTATACATTCCTTGGTTTGACTAGTAAATGAACGTCCATAAAGAGATATTAGTCACCTGCTAGAATTCCAATTCCTAGGAAAGGTTTTACTATGATTTTCATATCCTTTTTTGGGCGTGACCACACAACATTAGTACCAAAGAAAGATGGAGAATGGAGGATTTGCACATATTCAAAAGCCATCAAGAAGATCACTATCAAGTACATATTCCTATTGCCAAGGATGGATGACATTATGGATTGTTTGAGTGATGAAAAGTACTTCAACAAGATAGACTTGAAGAGTACCATCATATCAAAATCAAAGAATTATATGAATGGAAGACTACATTCAAGAAAAATGAAGGGTTGTAAGAGTGTTTAGTCACACCTTTTATATTGACCAATGCACCAAGTACATTCATGTAGCTGATGTTCAGAGGTATTTAGAGAAATATTTGGTAGGTTTTTTATGGTTTAATTGGATGAAATGTTTATTTTCAATGGGAAAAATATGAACATTTGCAACATATCAAGCATGTCCCTCAAAAATTGAGTGAAGAGAAGTTGATGCTAAACATTGAGAAGAGTAGTTTCATGTAAACATATTTTTTTAGTTTATGATTTGTTATATATATTGAAGGATTGAAGATGGACCTAGGAGAATTAAGCATCAACGAGGTAAGATATTTTCTTTGACTAGTGAGTTTCTATAGGAATTTCATTAGAAGCTTTAGTGCCATCTATACACCAATGATAGATACAATAATGGGAGATCAAAAGGAATTCAAGTGGACATCAGGAGCTCAAAAGAATTTTGGAATTTTTGAAGCGGAAGGTAACTTAGTAGTTAGTGTTAGCTAGTTGAATTCTATTGGAGGCCCTAGTTTGTTCTCCAAGTCTCTTGATCCTTACAGGCTACATAAAAATCCTTCTGCTATATAGGGAACGATATTCAATATTATGACAATACTCTTAGAAAGTTGTACTAAAAATAATATTTAATGAATATGGAGGGTCACACCAAGATATATCATCTTTAAAATGAGAATTAAATTAATGGTTATATGGATTTTGCATTGAAGTTTCTAATGACTCTTGTATCTAGAGTTAAACTTGGGCACTATCCTTAGCAATGACTATCGATTGCATTGATTATAAATATGAGTAAGACTTTTCTTATTCAATGTATTCTATGTAGAGGGCTCTTAAGGTGGGATAATGGGTGGTGAAATAGTTGTAAGGTAGGGATATCATGCCAAATATTATCCATGGCAGACAAGTGATGGTATCTTATTATTCAAGAGAATCATAACTCAAAAAAACATAGTGTACAATAATTAAATAACCTATAACTTTTCATTAGAAACACAAAGGAAAAGGTCATCTAAATCCCAAATAGTAAATACAAGGTTTGAAATATTCAAGAACAGGATATAGAAGCCTAATTAAGTTGAAAATGGATACCTAATATTGGGTTTTAGCTTGAAATATATCATAATCAATCCCCTTTAATTAACTCTAACACCACTCCAAAGGAGTTTCAAAGTAAAATAAGAGTTAAAATATAAAACCAAATCATTATTGATGTGTGTAAAACCCTCCTCAAGATAAAATAATAAATACCAAAGAATAGAAAATCCAAGGAAATTCATCTATGATAGTTATAATTTATAAAGTACCATTGAACTATATTAAGATAGCATGATCATGAAAATACCAAACACATAATAGAAAAACACCATTTCTAATCATATAATGCACTCATAAAACATGAAGTGATATAACCATGTCTAGAACTAGGACTACTCCAAGGGACTTCCAAACCACACAAGATTCAAAAGCATCTCGATATACAAGAAGATAACTCATAGATAAATGACATTACACACGAATACCTATGAGAAACCAAATGATTAATTGAACCAAGGGGTGAATCATAAATTATTTTATCACAAATTAGAAAGCAAAATGGCATATTTATAGAAAATAAAAAATAAAAAATGAATCAAATGTGTATTATCTAATAATCATTTATAATAAATATATGCTACATCAGAAAAAATAAAATTATCAACTAAAAATACATATAAGAATACAATGTTATATGTTGATAAAATTATAATATATGCACAAGAAAGCTGGATATAGGTTTATAAAATATCTATATAGGCATACACTGTCACATGTCGATACAAAAAATATATGCACACAAATTCCTTATAGACATAGAACAAATTCACAATTTTATAAATCCTCTCCATGAGAGGGCAAGATTATAGGATAATTCAGACTATATAGTGCTTGAAGAGTCAATTAATGATGGTTTCTTTTGAACTTGCTCACTTGACATTCTCTCTAAAATAATTTAGAGCTCCACCTTCAATACAATAAATTATATGAATATGAATATATGAAAAGTAAATTATAGAACAACATATAAGATATTAGTCACTTACCACCATGTAATAATTGGTCTCAACCAATCAATGCTTCTGTTCATCCATTTGAGGGGTAGGTGCATGATCTAGAGTCGTGATCCCCTATGACAAGCATCAAGAATCAAATTAAACTACATATGAGTACCATTTAATTTTTCATAAATAGACATTGGATCAAACTAGAAATATAATATAAAATTTACTAATCTAGCTCATAAATTTATCAAAGGCATCAAAGAAAAAATTGTTGCAACAATACCCACCTCTATTGTGTCATGAATATTGAGAGGACTCTAAATAAATGGCATTGGCTAAAAATCAATCAACATAATTTTACCAAAATCTACCTAACATTATTTACCAAAATAATAATTAAAAATAATCAAGCTCACCTTAATGGAACTTGTATGACTAAAAAAAAACATAGACATGTAAAAGTCATATGGAAAAGGGTGTGACATAGAGGCATAATACAATAAGATTACACAAAGACATGGGAATGGATCCCCACCTTAGAACTTGTTAGATTGATTGTCAATTGAGAGAAATATAGAGTTAAATAAAGAGCATTGGTTAGGACATACAAGAATTCATGTCAAACATTTCTTCATCAAGATCTCTATACTTTAGTATTTGATTGAGCCTTCATGACATCCTTGCTTGAGAATTTGGTAGTGACACAAGGTGAAAACCACATATTTGAATTTTCTTTGATTTCTTCCTATACTTTAAGGTATCATTGACTCACAGTTTTAGATCATTCTCTTCATATGTTTTGAAGACCAAGTTTCATGTAGATTAATTGCTAGAGTTCAAAACTCTAGAGTGGTTTGAATTTAATATAAATATCCAATAATTTATAGTAGTATGCCTATCTCAAATCTTAAAATTTAAAGTGTCTATATTATAAATTGATTTTGTAATCAATCTTCAAATTTATATAATTATTTTTGTACATATAGATCTTGTAATTTCTATAATTTATGAGATCTCATAGTTTCCACAAGGTAGACACCTATAACCTCTATTGCTATTTGCATCTATTTTTATATATCATTACTTTATCTCCATGATATTTTTGATATGCTATGTTAAATAAACACGTCATAGGTATAAAAAAATTCGTTAGTTTTTAATCTAGAATTATTCCAATAAATATTTAATTTAAGTAAAACTTCCTTAATTCTATTTTATAATTATTTTTTCTTAGAGGATTATTGCAATAAATTTTTTAATTAAAGAAAAGTTCCCTAAGTCTATTTTATGATAATTTTCATTTAGACTTTTATGAATGATATTTAATGTAGCCATGTAAAATCTAAAATTTTTTTGTTCATAAATATAATTTTATTCATTTGTTGAGATTATTTGCAAATTTTTTAAGAATAAAATAGCTCTTGTTTCCAACTAAATATTTTAAAATTCATCATATCTCTAACGCCATATCCTATGAAATTTTTTATACTTCCAATCTATCTTTGATAGGGCTTCAGGAAAATTGGCCGCCAACAATTCATTACCAAAAATTCATCGCCATGATAAAAATTAATCTCTAAGAAGATTCACCACCAACAAGTCATCACCATGGAAAATTCACCACCAACAATTTACGTATTGTATATGATATGAATTATCCAAATTGATGAATTGTTGGTGGTGAATTTTCCACAACAATGAATTATTGGAGGTGAATTATTGGTGGTGAATTGTTAGTGGTTAATTTTCCTACATCCCTTTAATAGATAAGGAGAACATGATGGACATCAATCATATTAAATTACAACCATGCAATTTATATTTTGGGATTTATAAGAAAAAATTGAGTTATAATGATTAAATCAAATCCTATTGGAAAATTATTTAATGGGACTAAATAAAGGAACTAACCAATTATCCTGATCTAATTAAGAGACTACTAAAACAAATATGCATGATTATTTGTGATTCTTCTCCCATTCTTTTTCCATTTTCAATATCATATCTATGCGGATGTTATCTTTTATGTGGATTATAAGGTGCATACCATTACCTAACTAAATGTAAATATGTAACATGGTAAATTTTCAGAATAAAAGCTAGAAATTTTGATGAAATTGGTAAGTTATAGTGAGTATAGTGTAGAAAGATTTGAATGTTTACATAAAAACATGTGGACAAATCAATGTTAAAGTCAACCATGATGTTTTTACTTGAACAATTCAAATGATTACACTTATCTTATCTCATATAATAATATTCATTTAACAATTCTCTAAGGCATACAACAAGGTAACTTAACATGTTTTCTCAAGAATCACAAAAACAAAGCCTTGTACAACTTTGAAAATTCAATTGGAATTACTATTCATTATTTTTTCTCCTTTCACTAGGAGATTGTATTTTCTTGACATTGAAAGGTCCATAAGTGATTGGCTGAGATAATGTCCAGAGAAATACATGTGGCATTTTATTTACAATTGTTTTAATCTAATATGATATAGCTCAAATTTAAATCTATCAAGTTAAATTTTTATAAAATTTGAACTATACAATATATTTCAAGAAAAATTGTTAAATATTATTTAAAAAATTTAAATTTGTATTCTATAAACATAAGTAGATTCTTAAAATGTCTTTTGAAAATATATAATATTATGAAGCTATTTTATTTACTAAAGGCTTATATTATTTTATGTGAGAATAATTCTATTTACTCTCATGTCAACACATACGTTTAATTGTATCTACATTGTTTAAAATAATGTTTGTATAATTATTTAAATTTCATTTCTTTAGCCAGCTTGTGTCCATCACATTTTCAACTATAATTAACAAATAAAAATAATAGCTTAAATTAACAAAAGAAAATAATTACTTTCTTAGAGTCATAAACTTTTATTTATTTATTTTATTAATCCTGAATTTAAATTTAAAAATTTTATAGGCCTTTCCATTTGCTTGCTGCTTGTTTTGAAAATATTATATTTATTATTAATTAATAATAGTTTGACATGCAAATGGTTGTCAAATTAAAGATGAAAATTAAAAGATGTTTTTAACACTCTCACTTCATTACACTCCATCTATTACTGTCATTGTAGAACGTTTGTGGACATTAACCATAATTGTTATTCACAATCTTTTTTTTTTTTGAAGAGAAATTACATTTTTTGAACATGACAAAATAAAATATTTGTTCTCTTTATAAGAATCAATTTTAATTTGGATTTGCTATATACACATAAGAACTAATTTTAATTTCACCAAAATAATTTTAAAAATGTACAATATATATAGTTTTTAAAATTTTGAAAGCTAAACATTTTTAATTAATTTTTATTAACTTTCAAAAGCATACAATAATTTTTTATAACTTTTAAAGTTATAATTCTTTTATATTTTATTTCGCCCAACGAACATACAAAAAAAAAAATGTCTTTTAAATTTGCATATACATTTTTTAAAACTTAAAGCCTCGTTCAGGAGTAAAGCCGTTTACTAATTCTTATTGTGTTAATGACTTGTTTCTTCTTGGGAACTCTTCTAATATAACCTCCCGTACTCTACGACGTCCAAGAAAGTTACCCAAGAGGAGTGAATCAACGTCAAATCAACACTGCCTGTTAGTTTTGCAAGTCATTGTGTACAATTTTGCAAGAACACCGACGAGAGGAGAATTTACGTATGTTGCAGGTTCAAGCATGCTAGATCCGGTCCTGAGGTCTACAAAGCGGTCATATTTATCCTGAAACCAGTTCATGAAACCTTCGATGCATTTGATGTGGCTGCCTTGGATATTAATGCAAAACACATATTAATATCATATGCGATCTTTTCTGATAAGCTTGTATGGCTTCTGACCACTGTATCTCTTGATTGTAACCTTGTTGAATATCCAAGAGATTCCACATCCCAACCAGTGGAAGATTTCATGTATCATTTATCACATTAAGTTGACTGAAGTCTCATTTTAATGCAGTGATCAGGTGCCCTCGTCCGTGACTGATGAGTACTATATTTTATTATACGAAATGTTTTGATTAATAAAATATGAGTTGCATTTTCATCTTATTCTTTGTGTTGTTTTTTGAAATGATGGTTACTGAGTGAGTGTGATCCCGAAGATAAAATAATATACACAGTTGAATCCAAAAGTTGAACATAGCAATATCATATTCTTCAATTAAATAGAAAATAGTAATTTTATACTTCATTTTATCAAAATGTGATAAATTGTTCTAGTTTTATTAACTACAATTTATCTTTGACCATTGAAATGAGTGTAATTTTAAGAATAGCCATTAAAAAGGTGTTCTTTACCACTAGATTGTCTATTTAGTTGATAATTATTGTCTATTATTTTTTATTTTTACTATAATCTTACTTTTTCCTTTTTCCCCCACAAAAATGGAAGAAGAAATGTAAAATTTGATCTTCATTAGAATTAAAAATCATGTCTCACATCTTATCCTTCTAATTGTTTCCAAGATAAATTCTTTTATTGAGAAGAGTTTTTTTTTGCTTGAATCCTTCCCTTTGAAGGATAATTTTATAGTAAAAAAATATATCAATATTCAATTTTATAAATAGTCGATCTGCAAATAACGTCGCTCGCTTTAAAGAGACTGTTGCCGCATGAAAATGTTTGCTTCTTAGCCGACAGTAAATCACTATATCTTGCTAGCAAAAAAGAAGCGCCGGTAACATATTGAGTGTTGGCGCCCTCTCTAACATACAGCAAACCTCCTGTAACAATTTAAGAAGTATAGGTATCACTGAGGCAATTTTGACGGTTGTGATTACAAACAAAAGAATTATACATTAGTTAAGGATTGTTAGTGGTCAAGAGATAGAGAGAGCTAACCTGGAGTGCTATATACAGAACGAATGGGACTGCCTAGAAGAAGTGAACACACAAAGCTTTCTGCATGACTTCTGTAGGCTGAGAATTGAGCTTCCTCTTGGAAATATAACTGATAGATTGCAACGGTGGGTGAAGTGCATAAGTTAGCTTTAAGCTAGAGTGTGTTTATATTCTATTTGAAAAATTGCACCGATCTGAGCTTACCTCTGTTAGGAGCACATGAATTCCAGCATATTTGAGCTCCCAGCTGAATTGTTAACCTATGCATTTAGACCATCGTGCTCGTTAATGTACTTGGAATAATATGGGGATTTGGTAGCTTTGTAGAACAAAGATGCAGCCCACAGAAGCTCATCCTGTGAAGAGATGAAATCATCATCGTCTACTAGTTAAAAGTAAAAATTCAAACGTCTAGTGCCTGAATAAGAACAATAAAAGGGGCACTCTCCTGTGTAGGTGCCCTTGTATCGATCAGCAAAACTAAAGAGCTGAAGGGAAACATAAGTGGCCGGTTAGAAAGAAGATCTGTTGACTGGCCGCTGAAGATGAATAAGGTTTTCTGAGAGGGATTTGAGCAACCAAACATACCGATTGAGAGCGTTGGAGGAGAAGATGAGAGTAACCAGGATCTACGACTCTGAAAACAATGGAGGAGGTAGCCAAGGCTGTGGCCGTTTCTGTTGCAATTTCTGATCCAGGAGTGTATTTATCAATCTTGTAAAGAGTTCGAGGAGTGTCCATATCTTCTGGACGCTCCCAACAATGATGGTCTGCCACGGGATCTCCGACCTGTTTTATGCATCAACCTCGTCAGTTCATAAAGTTTTTGGCTGGCATATTGAATGCTTAACATCTTAGATACACTTTGTATATGCAATTTAGAAATGTAGCGCTAGATTTATGTATTCTCTGAAATTGTATCTCTCCTATAATTATCCAACGGACGCGACTGCATTTCTATAGGCTTAACTCAAACTGCTGCTTATTAGCATTATAATAATATAGTTACTTGAAATCTTTTGCAATATTTGGAAATTTGCCCCGAGGGGGAAGAATACAGTAAAAGCGTCAGCTTCCTTAGGGCTAGGCCTCGTAAAAGAGGAAGAATGAAGTAAAGCTAGGTTGATTGTTGTTTTCTCTCTCTAATTAGTCTAGATTGGCATCAAACTGATTGTTCGTCAAGGCCAACCTCAACAATCGTAAGTAAAGAAAGAAAGAAGCTTAATTGGAAAAGCAAAAGAGCTATACATAATAGATTGACTAAAGAAAAACCATGCCTATTTCTTATGAAAGCAAGCTCTATTGAAATGGATTTCAAAAAAAGAAAGAGCCAATTATTGATGCTGGTGAGGGGGGATAAGCACAAGAAGGGATAGATCCAAGCCCTTCCTAAACCAATTCATCTTTCAAGGTCATTGTTTTCCTAAATGAATATGAAGGGAAAGTGAACATATATGGATCATTGTCAATATATAGGTAGGGCCCCTCTAAATAGGAGATCTATGTAAAGTAGGAGAAATTAGTCTGGGAGATGAAGGAAGCAAGACACCCTACAAATTCAAGACATGTACTTAGTAACATTTGTGGAAAAAATCATTATTTCTCTGTCGCCATGGTTGTGAGAAGCTTCTTTTGTTTCGTTAGACGTACCCCTCGAACGACTATTATAGTTGCTAAGAACCTTTGAGTATGTGTTGATTACCACATTGTAACAAAATTTATCTCCAAAATTCTTGCAAGAAAAATTGTTGTGAAAGATGCGAATTGTTTCCATCATTTCAAATAGACAAAATGTTCTTGTGGAGATTATTAGTGATGCTAAATTAAGTGATCTAAAAAACAGGTCTTCTCTATAACAATGTGCACCATGTCACACCTACACTATTGACAAAGGAATAAGGCTTTATTTATAGTTTGGTTCTTTTTGTTTGTTTGTTTTGAATAATATTTGGCAATCTAGACTATGATGTTGGCTTTGTGAACTTAGAACCATAGAGTGTATTGGAGATTACTACTTATAAACACTATTGGGGGATCTTTCAAAGACTTATTTAATGATAACATGTAAATTTAATTGAATTCTTTCATAAACCTACATATGTATGAAATGAAATGTCAAAGGGTTTGGAGAAAGCGAAAAATAAAAGGTGAGGGACACTTGAAGTAAATGGAAAGGTTCTTGAATAGTAGGAAGTGAGCGAGGAGGGCTCACAATTATCCTTATCATTTTGTATAGTTCTTTTGTTTGGATTAATTGTATCATCTTTTTTCTATGTCAGGTTAACCATTTAATTGCACATTTTATATTCAATATGTAATTTTTATATAATTGTATATAGATTTTTTGTCATTTGTGGCTAGATATTTCTAATGTTGTTTCACATTACTTTGATTTCTAAATTAGCTAATAAATTAGTGAATTTTGGGATATTTTTAAATTAATTTGATTATTTTAATTAGAAACAAACCAATATAATCTTTTTGGTTTAATGATGGTGTATGAGTAACAATAAGAGGAAAATAAAGGAATGATGGTCAACTATAAAGATAACATGAGTGGTATTTTTGCTCAAATAAATAGGTTGATATGAGTTCCTAAGATAATACACCTTAGGTAAATAAGGTGGGATGAAAAGAGATTTTTTGTTCCTAGCGAGAGATGAACTAACCATGCACTAATGCTAGTAACAAGATGACTGATTACATGGGGACAATAGAACCCTCAACATGAAATAGAGACACCAATTTGATGTACAAGCATCCCAATAAACCTTACTGCCTATCACCACATAACCTTAGTTCCACTCCCAAAAGAGAGCTAGATATTAGAATGTCTTATTGCAACATATCAAAAGTTCAGGGAGTTTGACCAGTTTACCAAAATGTATTATCATCAGATGTTCACAACATAGAACAATTAACACTCAATTCATTTGGTGAAGCATAAAAAAATATTTCATTACTTTGAGTATCAAACTTGACATATCACAAGGTAGAACAAGGCTAGAGTTACCTTCAAATTGAACTATAGCGCATTTTACTAACTCTTGGAGCTTCATTGTTAGAATTAGGCCACCCTACACATTTTACATCAGGTGTTTGGGCACCTTATGGCCAATGCAGATAATTCCTTAGGAAAGATCAAATATACAAGCATTTCTCGCCTTAATTGAGAGTTAGTTAGGTAGTAGATAGATCATAGTGGGGAAGTTAATATAATTAGGCATTCATTAGTTCACATGTGAGATTATAATAATCCTATGATAGCCTATGAGCCAATTTGTAATCAATATACCACCCACACCACAAGTAACTAATAATTTTAATAAGACATGATTTTATTATTATTATATATTTTTGATATCTATATATGTTATTAAAGAAAATTTTAAGGGTTTAAGATAACACCTTAGTTGATAGATGTGTATAGTGTTGTGAGAAAATTACAATATGCATGGACAGACTTATAAAAGAAAGTTTTCCTAAGTTTCTTATGACTTTTACTACTTGAGAATCCTACTAGAAGTAAGTAATCCTTAATTAATAAGGATGTTAATTTGGGATCTTATGCCATATTTGAAACTTAAATTTTTTATGGATATGCCTATATTAAGATGTGCAATATTCATTCCTTTCAAAGATTACCATGAATCCGGTTATATTCTTCATATTTTTTTAGTAGAGTTATGAATATTGGCATATCAAGTTCTAGTCATAGGAAAAAATGTAATACAACTGAGGGTAAGTTTTTAAATCATTCCCTATTGAGAGAGATGTAATGGTATAGTAATATAAATATTATTATTTTAACATTCAAATATTCATAGATATATATAGCTAATGCTACCCATCTTACACGAAATGGAACATATGTCATTAGGGATCCATTTCAACCAAAGTTACAAAACTAGAGATAATTATTTTAAACACATTATGTTTGTTCTAGTAACATTTTCCAACTCTTGTCCAATAAGGAGGTCCATGAATAATTATCATGAGGAAGTGTATAATTATTTGTTGGAATAATCGATCCATAAGAATTACCAAAACGATGAAGTAATGAAATATAATTCTAAAATAATTAATTGAATATATCCCAAAACTAAATAAAATAATTGAAGTATAATAAAATAAAATTATTTTTATCAAATTAGTTAAGTTCCCAATTCAAATGAAATTGATCCAATCCAATAAAACCCACCATATGTAACACTACATTTAATAATGTTATTCTATTATCTTGAATTCAAACTCTTTGAAAATTACAATATAATAATCATGTAATTAAATTTCTCAAGAATTTACAAATACCCATTCTATAAGCATAATAAGATCTGACTAAGTAATTGAGGTAAAAAATAATTCATCCGCCTTAAGAGATAAAATCTAACCAAAAGATAGCCAATTTAATATAAAGGAGATAATTGATAATTATTTCAAAGGACAGTAAATTGGTGAAGAGTGTGCATGAAAGTGAATTAAACTTTACAAGACAAATATAGCATGAGCCAAAAAATGTGTACCACGGGTCAACAACTTTTCCTTCATGTTCATGAATCTTGGGTCACCTGAACTTGTTGTGACCTCTACAGTATCTCTACATGAATCCATGTCAACTCTACCTTTCTACTCATGCCAATATACATAAAAATATTCCTCACACTTGTAGAGACAAACAATTTATTTATTTTACTTTATTTAATTTTTCATTCAAGCTTCTAAAAAATTCTAAAGAACTTCACATTCCATTTTCTTAAGAAGATATTTGTGGGAAGAAAATGGTTATGTGACTACCCTAGTTACAAAAATATCCACATGGGATTGAGCACTGATTTAGGTGCCTAGAATGAGATCAGGAGGGTTTGACACATCTAGTCACTCTAACAGGCATATCGAGCATAAATAAAAAGAAATGATATATGAGTAGCCATCCAAGGAAGTTCTATTATAAACAACACAAGGAAAAACCTATGAAAATAAAAAAGGTTTCTAAATAATTGTAGACACACAAAATTAGCATTATGCATTCGATCAAATTCACACTCATCCATTCATCAGGGTAAATCAATTTCACTTAAATTGAATAAATTAACTTTATTTAATTTAATCCTATCATTAAATAAATCAATCATTTGTTTAATTGAATCTCAAATCATCATTCATCTCCCTTTGATTTGATTTAAATCTCTAAATCAAGTCAAATTGGTCAAATCATCCTAATCATCATTAAACTAATCTAACCATGATTAAATGTTAATCCTAACCACTTACATCCTCTAGATATTCCCACTTGCACAAATAAATCAATTTATTGATTTATTAAAATCATCATTTTCACTCAACATGGCATCTTCCCTCAAATTTGAATTCAAAAGCAAGTTGAAAGGTACATCCAACAAGGCATTTAATAGGTCTTACATGTCCCCTTGCCAAGGTCAAACTCAGCATTCATTGCACAAATTTGAATTTGAAACTCCCTCTCTTGGGCACATTTCCCAAATCTTGCACAACCTTCAGCCTATCACAACTTGACAAGTGGCCTTCTTTCATTGGTCTACATTTAGTCCCACATCCTCCATGTTTGGCACTCTTAGCATTTGAAAATATTTAAATAGAGGCATCATTCTTTAGCAAATCCTACACAATCTCTTGCAAAGTCACTCTCCTTGAGAACTGATTTTTCCCATCTTACTCCATCATCATCATTGGCATTATATCATTTAGCTTAGCTTAAGCAAGGATTGGGAAAGGGTTTCTTTCCATAGAAGAACCAATCCAATATGAGATGACTTACTTCATGTCTTTCATGTGCTTATTTAGCTTGCTCTTGTCATTTGTTTTCATTTGAAAGAATTGATGTATCATTTCATATGGATGTTGTTATTTGCTTTGTTTTAAACTAACCATGCTAATGTGTGTTGTTTGTTTTGAGCAAATGCAGATTTCACCATCTACAATAATCATCTAAAAACTTGTTAGCTAATAATTTTGAGGCGAGGAAACAGAGGTAGACTATGGAGCGAAGAATAAATGGAAGAGGATGGCATTATACTAAACCATTTCCATCTTCCTTCACAGACACACCACACCTCGCACATACAACCCTTCATCATGAAGATTGGGGTGCCCTTTGCAGGGCACAACCTTTTTACATTTCTCTTTTAGTTTGTTCTTGATATATGGTCTATCCAATTTATTTTAGGTTTCTTCTCTAATATATTGCACATGGGTGTTCTTGGAGCATGGTAATAAATCCATTAGGAGTATGTAGTGGATACAATAAGCTTCCACAAAGCCATACTCTGCTCCTTAGTGTTTCTTTAATTTACTTTCTTTGTTCATTAATTTACCATTAATTTTATTGAATAGTTGTTATTAATGCTTCTTTCGAGTACCCTGGCACAAGAGAATTAAATTTTATTTACAATAAGAAGAGGGTTTATTCAAAAGGCCTCTAGTTTAAGGAATATGGAACTTATCATTTAAGCTCCAATTTTCTTTGTAGTACTAGCAATTTTCTTTGTAGTACTAGCTCCAAATCGGTCTTCTTGTTTTATGAAAAGGATGCAAAATAGATATTTCTTTCTTTTCTATTAGGGAATTTGTCCCAAGGAATAAATCATGAGAGGGTTGTTCTTGAAATCTTATTATTAGTATCTCCAATCAAGCAATATTTTTCCGTTAACCCATAAAATAACTATAGATCTATTTATGTGTCTAATCAATGAGAACTCTTTTGCATTTTAAAATTTTTGTTGTTGTTTTAACTCTTGGATGTAAGGTTGGATAGTCCTCTCCCTATACCCTCCATCTGTGAATACATCAAGTGGTATCATAGTGAGTTTTTAATCCTTTGGGAGTGAATATTTTGGAAGATCGTATGGTAAATTAATCGTCAAATAAAGAAAGCCAATGTGTTTTTCAATAGAGTGTTGACTATGAGGAAGTTGTGATCTTTTAGTCAAACCATTGATGTCAGGAAGTTGCACTAGATTTGAAGGAAGGATTCTAGCAAGGAGGGTTTCTAGTATGTCTAATATTGTTGGAAGAATGGAAAAATCATTGATATGATGAGGTGAAAAATATTTGATTAGATTTTGTAGAAGACGTTAGAAAGATAAGTCTAAAATTTAGGAATGAGTATGAGAGTGATGATTATGAATTAGGATCTCCAATTTTGAATAAAATACCATAGAAGAAGAAGAAGAAGTAGATTAGATCAAAATGGCAAAATCTAATTTTAGAAATGGTGAGAGAACTAGAATTGGAATTGATAGTTATTTTGGTAATTTGAATCCTAGAGAATTAATTGACTTGATAAATGATATGGAAGATTACTTTGAATATGAGAAAAGTGAAGATCCAGAAATTGTTAGATATGCTAAAACTATGATGAAAGGTCATGCTAATATTTAGTGGAGAGAGGTTCAATTAGGAAGAAATAGGAGAGGAAAGAAAAGAATTATAAAACTAGATAAGATCATAACAAAGATAAGGAATGAATTCATACCTAGTGACTACGAACTGAAAATGTTGAAGAGATTATAAAATATAAGGAAAATGGAGAAGACGGTGAAGGAGTACATTGAGGAGTTTTGTAAGATGATCATAAGAACTAGACATATTAAAACCAACAAAGAGAAAGTGGCATGATGAATAAATGGTCTTAGAATGAACATCCAGAAAGAATTGAGTTTGGTAAGGATGACAACATTTGAAGAAGCCAATCAACTTGTGCTAAAATTTGAAGAAAATATTTGAAAATAGGTAGAAAGGTAAAGGAGGAAGATTTGAAAAAGGGAGACCACAATATGGTGAAAGAAGACCATTTATAGAGAGAAACAAGGATGTATTTGATCTATATCACAAAAAATAGAGAATTCATAGTTTCTAAGGGAGAAGCAATGGAAATTCCTACCACACTAACAAAGGAATTAGAAATACCTACCATAATGATGGATATTAGAGGATTAATAGGGGGTTTGACAAGAAACCATTTAGAGGAATCTATTTCAGATTCCGAGGAGGACATCAAGCATTTGAATGCCACAAATGGAGTGCTAGTAAGAGAGGAGAGAGTAACCCAAGAGTGACATATGTAGAGGAATAACTCGTTGGTTCACAATGAACTATTCAAAACCCTAATAAATATGAATCATTGGTTATTAGGAGAGATATATTGCAAACTGAGATAATTGATGAACTAGTGCATATGGAAAATAATATTTTGAATGGTATGAAAATTAGGAGGTGAGTTTTGTAAAGTTATTGTTTGTGGTGGTAGTATAGATAATTTGGTTTCTAAATATATAGTAAGGAAGTTGAATTTGAAGATGATGAAATAACTAAACCCATATAGGACTGTATGGATTCAAGATGATCACAAGACATATGTAAGTGAACAATGTTTAGAGAAATTCCATATAGGATCATATAATGATAAATTTTTGTGTGATATCAATTCCATATGTGCACTTGATATGTTTTCAAGAAGGCCATTCAAATACAATAGGAAGAAAATTTATGATGGAAGAAAGAATAACTACACAATGATCTTGAATGGGAAGAATGATAGCTTGATACCTTTAGAGGAGAAATGCAAGAGTGAAGTGTATGGTAATTCCAAAAAGAATTGGTATATGGATGGAATTTTTTGGATGCAATGATACATGAAAATATGTGTTTTGCATTAATTCCAAGGAACTATGGAAATTATAGTGTATAAGTTACCGTCACAAAGGAAGAGGAACCATCATAGATGGAACTATTTGAATTTATATCAAAATACCAAGATATTATATAAGAGAATGTGCCAAAAATACTACCATCAATTTAGAGTATAATTCATCACATGGATCTCATACCTAGACCTAGTTTACAAAATAGAGTAGTACGTGGGATGACACTAGGAGCTAACATGAGAAAAATTTGATCCAAGAAATTCTAAGCCCTTGTGTGGTACCCACAACATTAGCACCAAAAAAATATGGAGAATGGAGGATTTTCACATACTTAAAAGCCATCAAGCAGATCACTATCAAGTACATATTCCTATTGCCAAGGATGGATGAAATTATGGATTTTTTGAGTGATGAAAAGTATTTCAACAAGATAGACCTGAAAAATAGATACCATCATATAAAAATAAAAGAAGTATATGAATGGAAGACTACATTCAAGACAAATGAAGGGTTGTAAGAGTGTTTAGTCACACCTTTTATATTGACCGATGCACCAAGTACTTTCATGTAGCTGATGTTCAAAGGTATTTAAAGAACTCTTTGGTAGGTTTTTTATAGTTTACTTGGATGACATGTTTATTTTCAATTGGAAAAATATGAACATTTGCAACATATCAAGCAAGTCCTTCAAACATTGAGTGAAGAGAAGTTGATGCTAAACATTGAGAAGAGTAGTTTCATGTAAACATATTTTTTTATTTATGATTTGTTATATATATTGAAGGATTGAAGATGGACCTAGAGGAATTAAGTATTAAAGAGGTAAGATATTTTCTTGGACTAGTGAGTTTCTATATAAAGTTCATTAGGAGCTTCAGTGCCATCTATACACCAATGATAGATACAATAATGGGAGACCAAAAGGAATTCAAGTGGATATCAAGAGCAAAAAAGAATTTTCAAATTTTTGAAGGGGAAGGTAACTGAGTAGTTAGTATTAGCTAGTTGAATTCTATTCGAGGCCTTGGTTTTTTCTCCAAGTCTCTTGATCCTTACAAGCTACATCAAAATCCTTTTGCTACATAGGGAACAACATTCAATATTATGACAATACTCTTAGAAAGTTGTACTAAAAATAATATTTAATGAATATGGAGGGTCACACCAAGATATATCATCTTTAAAATGATAATTAAATTAATGGTCATAAGGATTTTGCATTGATGTTTTTAATGACTCTTATATCTAGAGTCAAACTTGGGCACTATCCTTAGAAATGTCTATTGATTGCATTGATTATAAATATGAGTAAGACTTTTCTTATTCAATGTATTCTATATAGAGGGCTCTTAAGATGGGATAATGGGTGGTGAAATAGTTGTAAGGTGGGAATATAATGTCAAATATTATCAATTGTGGACAAGTGATGGTATCTTATTATTCAAGAGAATCATAACTCAAAAAAACATACTGTACAATATTTAAATAACCTATGATTTTTCATTAGAAACACAAAGGAAAAGGTCATCTAAATCCCAAATAGTAAATGCAAAGTTTGAAATATTCAAGAAGGGGTTATAGAAGCCTAATTAAGTTGAAAATGGATACCTAATATTGGGTTTTAACTTGAAATATATCATAATTAATCCCCTTTAATTAAATCTAACACCACTCCAAAGGAGTTTCAAAGGAAAATAGGAGTGAAAATATCAAACCAAATCATTATTGATGTATCTGAAACCATCTTCATGATAAAATAATAAATACCAAAGAATAGAAAATCCAAGGAAATTCACCTAAGATAGTTATAATTTAGAATTTAAATACCAAACTATATTAAGATACCATGATCATGAAAATACCAAACACATAATAGAAAAACACCATTTCTAATCATATAATGCACTTATAAAACATGAATGGATATGACCATGTCTAGAACTAGGACTACTCGAAGGGACTTCCAAACCACCCAAGATTTGAAAGCATCTAGATATACAAGATGATAACTCGTAGATAAATGGCATTACACATCAATACCTATGAGAAACCAAATGATCAATTGAACCAAGGGGTGAATCATAAATTATTTGATCTCAAATTATAAAGTAGAATGACATATTTATGGAAAATAAAAAATAAAAAAATGAATCAAATGTGTAATATCTAATAATCATTTATAATAAATATATGCTACATCAGAAAAAAATAAATTATTAACTAAAAATCCATATAGGAATACAATGGTATATGTTGGTAAAATTATAATATATGACCAGAAAGCTAGGTATAGCTTTATAAAATATCTATATAGGCATACACTATCACATGTCAATGATACAAAAAATATATGTACAAAAATTCTTTCTAGCCATAGAAAAAATTCACAATTTTATCAATCCTCTCCATGAGAAGGCAAGATTCTAGGATAATTCAGACTATATAGTGGTTGGAGAGTTAATTAATGATGGTTTCTTTTGAACTTTTTCACTTGAAATTCTCTCTAAAATAATTTAGAGCTCCACCTTTAATACAATAAATTATATGCATATGAATATATAAAAAGTAAATTATAGAACAACATATAAGATATTAATCACTTACCACCATGTAATAATTGGTCTCAACCAATCAATGCTTCTGTTCATCCATTTGAGGGGTAGGTTCATGTTCTAGAGTCACGATCTCCTATGACAAGCATCAAGAATCAAATTAAACTACATATGAGTACCATTTAATTTTTCATAAATAGACATTGGATCAAACTAGAAATATAATATAAACTTTACTAATCTAGCTCATACCTTTATCAAAGGCATCGAAGATAAAATTGTTGCAACAATACCCACCTCTATTGTGTCATGAATATTGAGAGGACTCTAAATAAATGGCAACGGCTAAAAATGAATCAACATAATTTTACCAAAATCTACCTATCATTATTTACCAAAGTAATAATTAAAAATAATCAAGCTCACTTAATGGAACTTTTATGAAAACAAAAAAACCTTAAACACGTAGAAGTCATATGGGAAAGGGTGTGCCATAGAGGTATACTACTATAAGATTAGACAAAGACATGGGAATGGATCTCCACCTTAGAATTTGTTAGATTGATTGTCAATTGAGAGAAATATAGAGTTAAATGAAGAGCATTGGTTAGGACATTCAAGAATTAATGTCAAACATTTATTCATCAAGACCTCTATCCTTTAGTATTTGATTGAGCCTTCGTGGCATCCTTGCTTGAGAATTTGGTAGTGACATAATGTTAAGACCACATATTTGAATTTGCTTGGGTTTCTTCCTATACATTAAGGTATCATTGACTCATAGTTTTAGATCATTCTCTTCATATGTTTTGAAGACCAAGTTTCATGTAGATTAATTGCTAGAGTTCAAAACTCTAGACTGGTTTGAATTTAATATAAATATCCAATAATTTATACTCATATGTTTATCTCAAATCTTAAAATTTAAAGTGTCTATATTATAAATTGATTTTTTAATCAATTTTCAAATTTATATAATTATTTTTGTACATATAGATCTTGTAATTTCTATAATTTATGAGATCTCATAGTTTCCACAAGATAGACACCTATAACCTCTATTGCTACTTGCATCTATTTTTAAATATCATTACCTTATCTCCATGATATTTTTGATATGCTATGTTAAATAAACATGTCATATGCATAAAAAAATTGGTTATTTTTTAATCTAGAATTATTGAAATAAATATTTAATTTAAGTAAAACTTCCTTAATTCTATTTTATAATAATTTTTGCTTAGATGATTATTGCAATAAATCTTTCAATTAAAGAAAAGTTCCCTAAGTCTATTTTATGATAATTTTCATTTAGAATTTTGTGAATGATATTTAATGTAGCCATGTAAAATCTAAAAATTTTTTGTTCATAAATATAATTTTATTCATTTATTGAGATTATTTGCAAATTGTTTTAGAAAAAAATAGCTCTTGTTTCCAACTAAATATTTTTAAAGTCATCGTATCTCTAATGCTAGATCCTATGAATTTTTTTATACTTCCAATCTATCTTTGATAGGGCTTCAGGAAAATTCATCGCCAATAATTCACCTCCAAGAATTCATTACTTACAATTCATCGCCATGATAAATTAATCTCTAAGAAGGTTCATCACCAACAATTCATCACCATGGAAAATTCACCACCAGCAATTTCCTCATTGTATATGAGATAAATTATCCAAATTGATGAATTGTTGGTGGTGAATTTTCCATGGAAATGAATTATTGGAGGTGAATTATTGGTCGTGAATTGCTAGCGGTTAATTTTCCTAGAGCCCTTTAATAGATAAGGAGAAAATGATGGACACCAATCATATTAAATTACAACCATGCAATTTATATTTTAGGATTTATAAGGAAAATTTGATTTATAATGATTAAATCAAATCCTATTGGAAAATTATTTAACGGGACTAAATAAAGGAATTAAACAATTATCCTGATCTAAATAAGAGACTACTAAAACAAATATACATGATTATTTGTGATTCTTCTCCCATTCTTGTGACATTTTCAATATCATATCTATGCGGATGTTATCTTTTATGTAGATTATAAGGTGCATAACATCACCTAACTAAATCTAAATATGTAACATGGTAAATTTTGCAAATGAAAGCTAGAAATTTTGATGAAATTGGTAAGTTATGGTTAGTATAGTGTAGAAAGATTTGAATGTTTACATAAAAACATGTGGACATATCCATGTTAAAGTCAACCATGCTTTTTTTACTTGAACAATTCAAATGATTACACTTATCTTATCTCATCTAATAATATTCATTTAACGATTCTCTAAGGCATACAACAAGGTAACTTAACATGTTTTCTCAAGAATCACAAAAACAAATTAAATTAGAATTACCATTCATTATTTTTCTCGTTTCACCAGAAGATTGTATTTTCTTGACATTAGAAGGTCCATAAGTGATTGCCTGAGATGATGTCCAGAGAAATACATGTGGAATTTTACTTACAATTGTTTTAATCTAATATGATATAGATCAAATTTAAATCTATCAAGTTAAATTTTTATAAAATTTGAACTATACAATATATTTCAAGAAAAAGTGTTAAATATTATTTAAAAAATTTATATTTGTATTCTAAAAACATAAGTAAATTCTTAAAATATGTTTTGAAAATATATAATATTATGAAGCTATTTTATTTACTAAAGGGTTATATTATTTTATGTGAGAATAATTCTATTTACTCTTGTGTCAACACATACATTTAATTGTATCTACATTGTTTAAAATAATGTTTGTATAATTATTTAAATTTCATTTCTTTAGCCAAATTGTGGCCATCACATTTTCAACTATAATTAACAAATAAAAATAATAGCTTAAATTAACAAAAGAAAATAATTACTTTCTTAGAGTCATAATATTTTTTTATTTTTATTTTTATTAATCCTGAAATTTAAACTTAAATTTTTTATACGTGTTTCCATTTGCTTGTGTTGATGAATGATAGCTTAGGGCAGATATAAACAATGATTTCTATAAGCATCATCATCATCATTTATATAAGATCAATTGCTCTTCATATTTAATATTTCTAAAATAAGTAAAATCAAATTTTATAATGCATGTATAAAATCGAATTTAAATAAATGATTTTGAAAATACACATTGAATAAAATTCATAATTCATATAATATATATCCACCATGTGTGAGGGGGTATATGTGTTAAGTATGTTTAACTGAATGATAATCGGTTGTAAAGGAAACCCACATGCCCAAAGGGACACGTCCCTTGAGCGGACGTGTCTCCACGTGTGGAGACACATCCTCTCAAGAGATGCATCCCTTGGGGGTGGGTCTCCCTACATACAAAAAGGAGTTCCGCTCTTGATATGCAAACATCAAAGGTTATTAATGTTTTGCAATTAGTACATTCAACATTAAGAGAAGAAATCTGAAAATCGTCTTTGACTTAGAATTTCTCACACATAATTTCAGACCTTAGTTTATTCTTAGATTTCTAGGATCCTATTTGATAAAGATTTGATTACATTTACATGGTATCAGAGCCACGTGTGAATCCAAATCAAATCTAAATATCAAATTGCTCAAGAAAATTCGTATTTTCTAGAATTGAATTCACATCACATTCTTTATAATGTCAAGTTTGATCAGATTTGAAGATCATCTTGCAGGAGCAGACAATTTCACATCATGGAAATTTAGAATCATGATGATCCTTAAAGAGAATAAGCTAGACTCACTTGTGAGAGAAAATATGAAGGAACCAGAGTCTAAACCTGAGAAAACTCAATGGATGGAAAACAATGAAAAGTCCATGAAAATCCTAGTAGATGCAGTTAGGGATCATATAGTGCCCATCCTAGCAAAACATGAAACTGCATACCATATGTACAAATCTCTTGAGAGTACTTATGAGATCAACAACACCTGCAGGACTCTTGCATTAAAAAGGCAAATCAATAATGCTCAAATAAATAAAGGAGATCCATTAATGCATACTTCATAGGGATTATTGAGACTAAAGGGATCAATTATCTACAATTGGATATCCAGATTGATAACCGAAAGGTTAACTCTAATTGCACTAGGGGGCCTACCAAACTCATGGGAGTCATTTGTTCAAGGAATAAGTGCGAGATCTAAACTCCCTAAGTTTGACAGGCTAAGAACTGACTACCTTCAAGAAGAAACAAGACTCTCCACAAAAGAAAACAAACAGAAAAACATAGATGAAGACATTCATGTACTCAACACATAGTCTAATAAAAGGAATAAGAAAACTCCTACAAGAAAGGATCTTTTAAAAGAAAGAGAGGATTTCGTGGGAAGAGGTTCTTCTATAAGAGAAGACATCTCTCAAGTTGATGCTTTTTAGATGGCCAGTCAACAACCATTTTTATGCAGTGAGTTCCCTGAAGATCAAAGTAACATACATCTTTTTTTCGAGAGTAGGAAGGAACAAATTTAGATCATGAATCTGAGAACTTTCTATTCAGCCTTATCTAATTCAGAAGTATCTAACAATATGAAACAACTGGGTGATTTGATGAATTGGTTCTTCGAGGAGCACATCCTGGGGTTTTAGAACTTAGACACTATGACTGAAGAATATGATGAAGAGTAACAATTGGGGATGAATCTACATCAAGTAAAAGGGGGTTGGAACGTGTTCCATCACATTGAAATCTGATTCTCCTTCAACTCACTGGGTCTTATTTGTACCTGGAATAAAGAGGAATCTAATATCTATCTCTGCCCTTGAAGACAATGGATATAGGGTTACATTTATGGATGGAAAAGTTCTAGCATGGCCTAAAAAATCAACTATCAAGAAAGCCCAAACCATAGGTGTAAGACAAGGGTACCTTTACAAACTTTGCACTGAAGTTAAACAAGCCCTTACCCTTGACACCTTTGAGTCAAATGAGATTTGGCATAGAAGATTAGGACACCTTCATTTTTGTGCCCTACCTTCTATGGAAAAACTTGTAACAGGCTTACCTAAGTTAAAACCATCTCATGAAGGAACTTGTAAAGGTCGTGCCTTAGGAAAAAATACAAAGGGATCCTTTCCCATTAGTTTGAGCAAAACCCTAAATGTGTTAGATCTGGTTCACTCTGACTTATGTGGACCCATGTCTGTACCTTCTAAAGCAGGATTTCTATACTATGTCATATTTATAGATGACTTCTCTAGGAAAACCTGGATCTATTTCCTTAAGTGTAAAGAGTCATTAGAAATCCTCAAAAGGTTCAAAGAGTTCAAAGCACTTACGGAAAACTTCTCCGGGAAGAAAATAAAAACCTTAAGGACAGACAATGGGAAAGAATACACCTCTGAAATTTTTAAGGAATTCTGCATGAGTGTTGGAATTAAGAGGGAGTTCACAGTGGCTTACAACCCTCAACAAAATGGGGTTGTTGAAAGAAAAAATAGAACCATTGTAGAAGCTGCCAAAGCAATGTTGCTTGACCAAAACATTGAAACCTCTTTTTGGGCAGAAGCCTCTAGGACTGTTGTCTACATCCAAAATAGATGTCCTCATTCTCATCTTGATAACAAAACTCCTGAAGAAGCCTTCACTGGCATAAAACCTGACATTAGTCACTTTAGGATTTTTGGTTGCCCCGTCTATATTCATGTGCCCAAAGAGAAGAGATTCAAACTTGAACCTTCCGGAAAGAAAGGGATATTTATGGGATATAGTGAAACCTCCAAGGCCTTCAGGATATTCATACCCGGGCAGAATCAAATTGAATTGAGCAAAGATGTTATCTTTGAAGAAGACATTGCATTCAAAAGGGCAAGAAGTTCTAGTGAGATAGAAAATTATTCCCCTAGGGTATTAGAAGTGGATCCTACTCCTAAGATTCAGAGGGAGCATCCTGAGGAAATTCCAAATGAACTTCTATCTACTTCAGATGAGAATACAAATGACAACGGCAAGAAGAGACCACTTTGGGCTAGAAAGATGATCAAAGAAGCTGAGAATCATGCAACACCCAAAGGAACGTTTAGGGAGAGTAAAAGACCCAAACGGTTCTCAAGCTACGTTGCTCTAATGAATGACATCATAAATTCAGAACCCACCAGTGTTTCAGAAGCCTTCAGACATCAAGTATGGAAGGACGCAATGACGGAAGAGTATCAGTCCATTCTAAAGAATGATGTATGGGATATAGTGCCTAGACCAAAAGAGAAATCTGTTGTCTCTTCTAAATGGCTCTTTAAAATCAAACATGTTGCTGATGGCAGTATAGAAAAACATAAGGCACGTTTTGTGGCAAGAGGTTTCTCACAAAAGGAAGGCATTGATTATGAAGAAACATTTGCACCTGTTGCCCGATACACATCTGTGAGAGCAGTGATAGCCATTGCAGCAGCTAAAGGCTGGAAGATCCACCAAATGGATGTAAAAACCGCCTTCCTAAATGGAACCATTGAAGAGGAAGTCTATCTAGAACAGCCTGAAGGTTTTGTGATACATAAACCTGACTCACATGTATGCAGACTAAAGAAAGCACTCTATGGACTTAAACAGGCTCCCAGGGCCTGGTATGAAAGAATTGACAACTACCTCTTGGGACTAGGATTCTCCAAGAATGATGCAGACCCAAATCTTTACTTTAAGGTAATTAAAGGTGATATGTTAATAATTATTTTATATGTTGATGACCTACAGATAACAG
>VDFB02353318.1:0-25198 GCA_007258455.2 Sequoia sempervirens
GGATTCATGTACTGATGTGATGCATATTTTTTTGTAATATTTTTCTAAGTAAATAATTAATTATGATTTTTTTATTACAACTTTTAAAAAATATAAAAAACTCATATGTCTAACCACCTTAACTTGGTCAAAACTTCATGAAATTCAATTTTAATTTTTTTAATCCTATAGTATGCGAAGCATAGAATGTGACGCATGATTTGGATTCAAAAAATATGATATTGTTTGAAAGCTATCGATGTTTTTCAATCAGTCTATCAATCAGGACTTTGGTCATAATTTGAATAGAAAATGAGTAATAATTACTTATTAAATTCAAAGTAAAGCATAATTTATATTGGTGGAAAGCTGTGAATCTCCTTTAAAAACCCTTTTCGGTTCATCGAGTTTGGGTAAAAAAAATTCATCAGCCACATATCCATCATATTGCCACTTTTTGGCCCATCATGATCCTGCACACACCCTTTGAATTAAATGGGCTAATTAGGATCAATTAACCACAATTAATTAATGAAACCTTAGATAAGTGTGAAAGTGTACTACAACATAAGTAACAACACCATAAATAAGGTACAATTTAAGTACATCTTGTTAAAAGGGACCCTAGATCAATGTGAATGTGTACAAAACATTACAACATTAAACCAAGTAATTATTAGTGTTGTACCCCTGGCACAAACACACCGTTCAGAACGGTGACCCTCTCTTTCTTTCACCCTACTAGGTTGTTTTGTCACTGCCCCATTTTGTATGCCCCTATTTTGGTGTCCTAGATGGTCAGTATGTCTATGAAATTTCACCTCAAGTTGATATTTCCCCATCCCTGCAAAATTTTCTAAGTCCTAGGCCTTCACGGGGTTTCTTTGGTAGTTTTCCCTTGCTAGTGTCTTTGGTACCCTTCAGGTGTGACCTCCCAAGTTTCCCTTTGGTGCTTGTCATTCCAAGCGGCCAAATGAATTCATCTTTTCATACCCCAGGCTCCAGTCAATCATCCACCATGTCTTATTACCTTCGGTGACTATGTTCAAATCACACTACCTTGAGACCCTTCAGACCCTTCCTTCTGGGATGCTCCTACTAGACTTTTGTTTCTCTTTCACCATCTCCAATGGGCATCCTCCAAGGGGTTTTGATCATCTAGAACCCAGTTCCTCAACTTCCATCCACATGAATTGCATTGCAAAGTTACCATCCTTCACGTGCCCCAGGCCTAGTTAGCTGAACTTCTCTACCCGAGGCACCGTTGTGAGTTCTTCATCCATCAACGACCATTAGTATGCATCCTTCTGGCCACCAGCTTGCATACCTCCTGCCATTGTCTTAGAGATTGAACTTACCAACCATGCCATCCATCATACATGCATTTATGGAAGTGTATTAAATGAGTATGGAAGTATAAATAGTAAGCTCAACTTATCATTTTCACAATGTTAGGCTAGTCAAGAGATAATTCAATGCCACTAGAGAGACCTAGTGCCCTCACTATTTTCTGCCACTGCACCATCTCCTGCATCGATCGATTCCTCAGGGGGTTTAACATCTTGCTTCATCGGGTTCTCGAGGTATGCTCGTCATCTACCCTCTAGCAGTGTTTTTGATGTTTTCACATTAAATAATGGATAAGCAAGGGAGAAGTATGGGTATGTGTAGGATCATGATGGGCCAAAAAGTGGTGATATGATGGGTATGTGTAGGTTATGTGGCTAACGGATTTTTTTTACCTAAAATTGATGAAATGAAAAGGGTTTTTAAAGGAGATTCTCACCTTTCCACTAAAATAAATTATGCTATACTTTGAATTTAATAAATAATTATTATTAATTTTCTATTTGAATTGTGACTAAAGTCCTGATTGATAGGTCGATTGAAAAACATCTATAGCTTTCAAATGGTATCACATTTTTTGAATCCAAAATATGTGTCACATTCTATGCTTCGCATACTATAGGATTAAAAAAAATGAATTTCATGAAGTTTTGACCAAGTTAAGGTGGATAGACATATGAGTTTTTAATATTTTTAAAAAGTTGTAATAAAAAAATCATAATTAATTAGTTACTTGGAAAAAATTACAAGAAAATGTATTCATCACATCTAGACATGAGTCCTCTACTTATATCTAAAATATTATAAAAAAATGTTATCATTTTATTGTGGTTATGGTGGCCAGACAGACACCTACTTCTTATTTTTTCCCTGAAATTTAAATACTACTGCATTGAAATTTCAAACTTTTACCAAATATATTTTTTCTTTATTTAAATAAACCTAGTAGTTTAGAAACTACATTCAATTTTCTTCAGATTTTATTCCTACATATGTTTGAAATAATATAGAAAACATATTCAAAATTTTATGTCAATTTGCCTAACTCTGATCTTTCTGAACTTTTTGCCACTTAAGGGCCTCTTTTTTCCATTATGATCCTCCACATACCCATATGCATTCACTAGGTAAAGGGAATGAACATCTAAAAACCCATGTCTCAAAATTTTTAGGTACCCTTCAAAATTTCCCTAAAGTTGAATCTAGGACTTTACTATTGCCACATCATCCTTTTTATAGAGTGCTCACACCATTTGGGCCCGAGACTTCATATCATCGTCCAAAAATGACACTCAAACTTTGAAATGATAGAAAAATGTCTCTCTGGGCTCAGGACACCGGATTTCCTTTCCCTACTCACCATCAGGACTTGTAAACTTGAATACTTTTAGCTTCCCTTCATACCTCGTGGGCCTGCTCCTGCAAGATTTTGTCCTCGAGATGCTGTGTGGATTTCACCGTTTCAAACGACATATCCGCCTCATCTCCCCATGCCTCGGGCCCGGTCATATCATTCACCACCAAAGTTAAATAAGAAAATTTCCATATCCATAACCACTCGTGGGTCCTAGACACTGAAATTCTATCCTCAGAATTTCATTTCAGCCTAGTCGTTCAAATGGTGAACCTTAGGCAGCTTTCCCACCTCTCAGCTCTGAGTGCTCCAAAGATGATTCAAATGACCTTTGATAGGGAAGTAAGCCTTGACCCACATGCTCAAATTGAGCCCTCCTCTGCATAAATCTTTCACATCATTCGAACTTGAAGTTAGGAGAAACCACATGGATTTCCCTACCTTGTTCACCCTTCACAACATCAATCCTACCAAGGAAGTCCTACCCCTCGGGCCTTGACCAAATTTCCTCCAGTAAACTATTGATGGCATCTTGAAGCAAATGTTTGATTTCATGAATGATGTATTATCCAACCTAACTTCATTAGCATGGTTTTTGGCTAATGTTAATATCTTTATGCTTAATTGTACTTATCACGCCTTTGTCTGTAGGACATATGAAATCGGGTGCAGGACCCTCGGGGGTAGCTGTAAAGAAAGACAAAGGGAAGAAATCAAGTAGAGTTCCTCATGGGAAAGAGGATAAAGACTAGATGAAATATAAATTCTAGGGAGAGCCTTTGCACACAAAGATCATCATAGATTGGAAAGAGATTACTGATACCAATATCGGGCACATCGATATTGATGAGTTTAAACAAAGGGTCAAGATCAACCTGACCATAGATAATGCAAGGCTTATCAGAAGCAGCAGAATTGCTAAGGATGTAGGCTTCCCTCCATCCCTTATCACTTCTGAATTGGTCATGGCTTTCTAGCAAGCATATCAACCAGAGACTTGAACAATAGTTGATAGAGATGGGAACATTTTGGCTGATATGTCTGGCGAGGAAATAACAAAGAATTTTCACATTCCTACCTTTGTGGAGATGGAACTACTGACAATTGAGGAATGTAAGGAAATGTAGGATGTAGATCCCATTGGGTACAAAAAGCTGATAAATCAATACTAGCTCAAAGAGAAGCAGGGTAGCATTGGGAAAGTTCCCCAAGAACTTTACCACAGTGATTTCCATGAGACTATCATGACTTAGTAACTCTATTGAGCAGAATAATGGACCTACTCATTGCTGCCTATTTTCAAGAATGGAGGTCTACTTTGTAGAACAGATTCTTCAGGGAAAGGAAGAGGATTCCACACATACCACATTCTACTTGGGGGGAAATAATAAGTGACTGTTTCCACGAGCAGTTTATGAATATCAAGAAGACCTCCAAATTTTATATGACCTCCTATCTTGTTTACTCATTGGCTTAGTGGAGGTAGTACAACATACTATTCAAGGCACCTTATGAGGAATCTGGGTGAAAGCTAAAATTTTATGATAGATACCCCCAACTCCAGTTCAGATATTTTAAGAGGGATTATTACAGAGTGAATGATGCCTTCATGGATCACATTATCAGATTACTTGGAGGGTATTTTGAAAGAAGAGTTTCTCATAGTGCTTAGGGGTTTGGGTACGTGCAGGATCATCATGGAAAAAAGAGGCCCTTAAGTGGCAAAAAATTAAGAAAAATCAGAGTTAGGCAACTTGATGTAAAAATTTGAATAAGTTATCTATATTATTTCAAAATTATGTAACAATAGAATCTGTAGAAAATTGAATGTAGTTTCTAAACTACTAAATTTTTTAAAAAAAATCTATTTGGTGAAAATTTGAAATTTCAATGCAATGGTACTTAAATTTCAAGGAAAAAATAAGAAGTAGGTGTATTTTAGAACACCCTAACAACAATAAAATGATAATTTTTTTTATAATATTTTAGATATAAGTAGAGGACTCATGAATGTGATGCATATTTTTTTGTAATTTTGTTTCAAGTAAATAATTAATTATGAATTGTTTATTACAACTTTTTTTTAAATATAAAAAATTGTATGTCTAACCACCTTAACTTGGTCAAAACTTCATGAAATTCATTTTTTTCTTTTTTTAATCCTATAGTATTCAAAGCATAGAATGTGATGCATCTTTTGGATTCAAAAAATGAGATGTCATTTGAAAGCTATAGATGTTTTTCAATCAGCCTATCAATCAGGACTTTAGTCATAATTTGAATAGAAAATGAATAATAATTACTTATTAAATTCAAAGTAAAGCATAATTTATATTAGTGGAAAGCTGAGAATATTCTTTAAAAACCCTTTTCGTTTCATCAATTTTGGGGAAAAAAATAGTCGTTAGCCACATACCCATCATATTGCTACTTTTTGGCCCATCATGATCCTGCACATGCCCATTCCTGAAACAATATGCCTTCTTATTTATTTAGTACCCTAATTTCACCTACATTTGTGCCCAAGGTTACACATAGAAGCCGAATAAGCTACCCCAGTACCCCAATGACCAGATCATATTTTTAGAACTCTCCTGGAAGCTGTGCCATGCACATACCCTCCTCAGCAACAAAAATTTGTTGAGGATCCGTTATCCCCTAACTTTCAGCCAGGGGATGTATAAATTGCAAAACTCTCAGAGTGTTGGGAACTCTGAGAAGGAGCTAGTAGAATACCATTTCCACCTTCACACTGCTCGCCCACGAATAGACCCATATGGGAATATGTGGAAAGCAATAGGACTAAAGTATGCCCACCTGCATCATGTTGAAGATTTCTAGGAAAACTTCTAAGACAATAAGGAATTATGCATGAGCAATTACATGCAGATGACTATGTACTTCGTAAGAAGGGTTAATTTATTTCCTATCCCAGATCAAGTGGAGGAAGATGAGAGCACAATCATGGACCCTAGGTATAATGTGGTTGCTAATTTTCCACTACCAACCATAGATTGGAATGAGCAAGAGGTCAATGACCTTGATATTATAACCAAGCTCATCAAGGCTTGCACCAAGGAATGGGTTGATGGATAGGTAGCCTAATTGAAGCAACGAGGGGTTGTCCTAACATATGAAGGGCTCAAAAGTGATCCTAGTTCCATAGATGATTTTGTTGCTACAACCTCAATAGTAGAAACATCCAAATCTCCTCCGCTCACAAGATCAAGGAAAAGAAAAGAGGTTGAGGAGAAACCAAATCCTAAAGCATATGCAAGGAAGGCTTCTACGGGTGAGCCCTCAAAGAAACATAAAATATCAATAAGTGTCACAGGGCTGCCCACAATTCAAGAGGATCCCCTTCATGAGGGAGAGGAAATAGGGATAGATCTACCAAAGCCTCCACCGGCCACTTCCAATGTTGTCCCTCCACCTACTTCTCAAGCTATGGTTTCTACCTCTCCACTTGCAGTGGATATTTTAGTCAACCTTGCCTCCTCTTCACCAACTAGGCCTATAGTATTGGTTGATTCCTTCTTCAATTCAAATTCTCCACTTTCCTCTGCCCCCATGTCTCCCACCATGTCGCTTCCACTGGCAACAACAACAATACCAATGGCCATGTTCACGTTGCCAAAGGAATTCTCATGACACATGTAAAATGTTCCCTCTGAGATTTCCCAGGTACTGATGGATCCCACCATCCAAATGGCCTTAGCATAGGTTCTTTCCCATGCCCCTCCCTCAAAGACTTTGATGGAGCCACCAACAATGGAAGCTACAATGCAAATATCTAAGGAGCTAGAACAATGAGAAAGAGAAGCCTCAAAAGCATTGGAGGAAGAGGCAGATGAGTATCATGAAGGAGAAGAAAAAAGATCTTCTAAAGGTGGAGATGAAAAAGAGGATGCCAATGGAAAAAATATTGTACAAAATTTTGATCCAAACTTTGAAGAAGAGCTGGCCAAGAAACTAAGGGATGTCGGAGAAGCAGTAGAAATGTCACCTCCCAAAGAAGAAGGGCATAAAGATGACAAGGAAAAATAAAATGTAGAACTTCCTATAGATAAATAGTGAGAGGGAAGCCTTGAACATGATGAATAAATGCCCTTCTATGAAGGACAAGAACAAGAAAAGGGATAGTAGGAAGAAGAGAATGTAGAAGAGGATAAACCTGAAGTTGAGGTTCAAAATTTCAAGAGCCTCAAAATTGAACAACTCGACGAGCATGTGCATAAGGATGAGTAGGAGGAAGAAGTTGAAGAAAAGGAAGAAGATATTGAGAGAGAAGAAGGTCCTAGGGGATGATTTCCTACTAAGTCTCCTATCAAACACCTTGTGTTCATCTATGACTTTGATGAGGAAGAAGGAGAAGACACTAAAATGGAAGAAAAGGCTCCCAGAGATAAAGAAGTAGAAGTCCAAACAAACGATGGGGAGGGTGATCGTGAGTCACCTAAAGAAAAATATGATATTCCCAAATGGTTAGAAAAGTAGCTTGAGAAAAAAGCTCCCACCTTGGCTAAGCCAAGAGCAAGGTTGGAAGCTATCTTAGCTAGGGAAAAAATCAACACCAAAAAGGAGAAGACGCCCAAAATCAAATCCAAAGTGACGATGGATGTCTCCATATCTAGAAACATCTAGGTACCAATGCCAGTAGTGGAAGTAAAAGGGATAAGCTACAATGTCTCCACCACTAATTTGGGAATGACTACTAGAGAGAAAAAGGTAGAGAACCTCGAAGAATTTTTTGCCATGGTAGTACACCTAATACAACAAGACAAGATTTCAAACGAAGAGCTCAAGGAACAGGTGGTTGACCTAACGGTGTATATCCAACAATGGTCCTCCGTGGAAGAAGTACCTACCACGTCTGCAACTCCACCACAACTACTATTAAAAGAGAAAATAGACAAGCTAGAAAAGAGAAAGAACTTGGATAAGACTACCAAAAACTGGTTCATGCAGGTCCTATACATTGGAAACATGGGCATTGGCCATGCTATCTAGATAGCTAACAAATTCTTGGATCTCCAACAACTCTTCAGGGTATAAGGAAGTTTTGTACTAACTTCCAAGCAAGATATGGATCCGCCTACCTAAAGATTGAGGCTATTCTTAAACTGCCAAGTGCAACTTGGGAAAAGGAGCTCGCCTTCAAAAAGGGTGACCACTGGCTAGTGGATGTATGGAAGCGAGACTTTGCTAATCAAAAATAAATATTGGAGTTGGTGCTCGACAAGGTGAATGTAGATATCAAGTGAACTAAGGGAATCAGGGCAGATTGTACTTGATACTTGAAGTTACTGACAAGATATGATATGCTTGTCTTACAAATGGATCCAAAGAAAGTGAAACCCCACTTGTAAAAGAAGATTGAGGACATGATTTCAGATGAAATCACCACTGATTTCATGAGCTTTGCTACCTGAGCCTTCACCCAATCAGAGATGTTCTAGGACCACACTACAAAGTATGATGAAGACTAGGAAAAGCTTACTGAACAATCCAAAGAGTGGAGTTATCAAGTGTTGCATTCTAAGATCACAAATGTGGGTAAGCTCCAGCCATTAATTTTGAAATTTATAGAGTGTGTAGCTTTGAAGAAGCGGAAAGGAAACCCTAATATTGATGAATAGCTCCTAAAGGAATAGCTACAGGAAAAGGGCAACCATCAAAAAGATAAAATGCTACAATGCTATCACTAGAGGACAAAATAGGGATAAAGAAAAGGTTGTATTTTAAATTATAAAATATTATGGGGTAGGTAGAACCCTAATTTGTAATGAATCATGGCCAAACAATGAAAATTAACCTTGGCCATTCATTGTACCTTTTGGACACTATAAATAGGGGTTGTCCTCTCATTTTCAAGGTGAGAGTTGAGTTGTAATGACATGTTGGAGAAATTTCAATTGAAATACATTGACTTTGATGCATTTTTTGATTTTCTCTACATGTTGCATGATTCAATCTCCCATAGTTAGATGTGTAATTTAGATTCACATTGTTGTTCTAGTTGGTTTTAGATTGCCTAAATATATTTGGTAATGTAATTTTGTGGTTATGAAAATTTCTGCTGTGTAGATGCCTTCCCAGTCCATACTTTTTGCTATTTGCTATTGGTAAATGGTTGTGCAAAGTTATTCTAGGCTAAAAATTAAAGTTGCTTTCAAATTTTATCTTTATTCATACATGTATGTAGTGGATGAATGGTAAAATATCTGCAGACCTTAGAAGATAGCACATATTTCATGATAATGTAGGTTTCTTGGTTAAGTGGAATCCTGTTTGAAGGAAGTTGTCCATAATAGAACCTCCATGATTAATGTTCATAGTTAATTGAAGATCCAGGAAACTCTCTTCTCTACTATTTTCCTCTTTTTTAGAAATAACCTAATTTAAGGTTCATAGCACATTGTAAAACTAAAACTCAAGGAGAACTTTGGATTTTCAAATGGCTATTCAAACCTACAACTATAAAGTGCATGTCAGTTTCCATCTTGGAAACTTCAATCTTCAAGATTCATTTCATCCTACCTAGCTACATAAGTCTTCCCTAGGATTACCAATAAAATCACATCCATAATCAACTGAGGAGTTCCATACAAGTCATGACCTAACACCCAAGAGACCTTGGGGTGATTTTCAACACCTTATTATTGGAAGTATCCTTTCAAGAGAGGTAGTGCACTTACACATTGCCTATGTTGAGAAACTGTGCAGAACGCAACCTCAACAATTAGGTTAATTCAATGTCAACTATTCCAAATTAAGTAAGGAAAAGGGTTACTTTTTATATTACTACATTTTTCCTCCTCTTTAGTTAGAGATTTTTCCCACAACAAACTTACACTAAAGTAGGCATTCAAGACACTTTAGTATGTAGAAATAACAAAGATACATAACCATACCCCGTCAAAGGCCAAGAAAAATAAGAAAAAAAAAAGATTGAGTGCAATCATTCCAACGTGATGTGGAATGTTGTTATGAAATAACTTGCACAATAGAAGAATATGATATGAAATATGCTGAAAATAATTGATAATAACTGAGAATAACAAGCCACTTCGAGGGGGAAAACCTCCAAATATCTCTAATGAGAACACACTTCACAACTTGATGATGAAATAAGACTCATAACCTCCTATATATACCTATTTATGCCAAGGATATCACCTAGGCCGACTTAGACACACCTATATAAGACTTAGGCCGACCTAAACAACTAAATAACAATATACTAATGATAATATGACTTAATAGAGAGTTAAGATAGCCACAAGCCGACTATTCATAACCCATGTACAATAATATTAAGGGCGTAGCATGCCCCTTTCTTCAAAGAAGCATTGTTCTCAATCTAATCAAGTTTAGAAACTTTGAATGAACTCCTCATCTTCCCATGTGGCATCTTCAATATCCTCCATTGGATGAGATAATTGTTGATAGTTCTATTCCCTTCCCGCAGCAAGGTTTGACGAAATTTCCAGGTTCCAAAAATGATTCTCCTTCTTCATCTAGCCCTGGTATGCTGGTTTTGATTTTAATACGTCATGCCCAATTCACCTTCTTCAAACAGGTTACGAAAAAAATGGATGTATCTTCTTTGCCGAAAAGTAGCAACCTGCTTCTGTGGTGGGCAACACTCAATGACTCTCTGCATGATTTGGTATGGACCATAATACTTTGGTGACAACTTATTATTCTTTCTTTGCTGCTTTAGTGAGATTTTTCTTTTGGCAAGGCTAAAAAATCGCGAAGAAGACCTAACCTCTACCAAAAACTTCTCTTTCACTACGATGTTGGTCTCCAGCTCGCTGTTTCATCTCGGGATTTTGTGCCATGGCTAAATTATCCTTGAGTACTGAAAGTACTTGTTGTTGATGAAGCAAGTGGTCTTCTATTGCCTAAACTCTTGGGGACACCTTAATTGATGATGTGATGGAAGGAGGATGATATCCATAAAGTGCCAAAAATGGAGACATTTTTGATGAGCTATGAAAAGAAGTGTTATACCACCATTCCGCAAGTGGTAGCCAATCTACCCACTGAGACTGTTTCTCTAAAGTGAAACAACGTAGATATCCTTCCAAACACTTATTAACAACCTCTGTTTGCCCATCTGATTGAGGGTGGTATGAAGAGCTAAGAGCTAATTGAGTACCCAAACATGAGAATAAATCTTTCCAAAAGTGACTAGTGAAGATAGGATCACTTATCACTTCAATAATAACTTTAGGTGGTGTACTACATGTAGCTTTGGATATTCTCCAAAAAGCTTTAGCCACTACACTTGCTGTAAAAGGATGTGCTAATGCAATGAAATGTGCATATTTAGTGAGCCGATCAACCACCACCATGATGACATTATGACCTTTATATTTGGGAAGCCCTGTGATGAAGTCCATGGATATCTCTTCCCAATGTTGGCTAGGAATAGATAAGGGTTGCAAGAGACCTGGTGTCTTAATTGTCTCCCCTTTGTGCCTTTGACACACCAAACATTCAGCCACAAATTTTTGAACATCACCCTTTAGCCCTTCCCAAAAGAAATCTTGCTTGACTCGATGATATGTCTTCAAAAATCCTCAATGACTACACCCACCGAGACTATGCAACTCCTCGGTGGAGCAGGATTTTAAGGTTGGAATTTTTGCAGAGATACAAATGCTCTTTATACCAAAGAGTATCTCCCTTCCAACAAAACTTATCTGAACTACTAGGATCACTTTTTAATTGCTTGATGAGATTACTTGTCGCAACATCATTTTTCCACTTTGCTTTGGCTTCCTCCACCCAATTTTCTTGTAATATTGAAAGGGCACACAATAAGGCTTCATCTTTTCTCTAACTCTTCCTTTGACAATGCATCTACTTCTATTAACATTTTTCCTTCTTATATACAATCTCAAAATACATCATAACATCTTTAGTGACCCATTTTGTTGCTCTTCTAAGATAGTCATTCCAAAAAGTATTTTAGGCTATCATGATCTGTCTTAACCTTGAAATGTCTACCCAATAGATAAGGCCGCCATTGTTTCACTGCATGGAGTATTGCTAGCATTTCCTTCTCATAAATAGGTTTGAGTAGATTCTTACCTTTTAATTGACGACTCTCAAAAGCAATTGGTCAACCTTCTTGCATAAGCACTGCTCCTATCCCATTTCAAGAAGCATCACATTCCACAATGAATTCCTTGGTGAAGTCAGGAGTGGCAAGTACTGGAGTTGTACACATAGTCTCCTTCAATCTCTCAAATGTTGTATTAGCAGACTCGTTCTAATGAAAAGAATCCTTCTTCAATAGAGTGGTGAGAGGTGCTGCTATACTACCATAATTATTCACAAATCTTCTATAGTACCCTGTCAATCCCAAGAATCCTCTCAGTTTCTTAATGGTTTTTGGAATAGGCCATTCCATGATAGCCTTTAATTTTGTTAGGGTCCACTTTACTCCATGTGAAACTATGTGTCCCAAATACTCCACCTCTGTAAGACCAAAAGCACACTTGGATGGCTTAGCATAGAGTTTATGATCTTCAAGTATTTTTAATGCTTGGTCCACATGTTGCAAATGTTCTTCCCAAGTCTTGCTATAAATCAATATATGATCAAAGAATACTAACACAAACTTTCTCAAGAACTTAAAAATGGAATTCATCAAACTTTGGAATGTAGATGGTGCATTGGTAAGACCAAATAGCATCACCAAAAATTCATAATGACCCTCATGAGTCTGAAATGTTGTCTTACAAATATCCTCCTCCTTAATCCAAATTTGGTGATAACTAGATCTAAGATCTAACTTGGTAAAAAACATAGCTCCATTTAATTCATCTAGCAAATCATTAATGACTGGAATTGGAAACTTATCTTTAATGGTGTACATGTTGAGCACTCTATAATCTAGACACATGTGCCAAGTATCATCCTTCTTACATACCATCACCACTGGTGAGGAGTAAGCACTTTGGCTATGCCTAATGATTCCTGCCTCTAGCATCTCTTCAACAATTTTTTCTATCTCACTCTTTTGTATGTGTGGATACCTGTAAGGCCTGATGTTCGGTGGTTGGCTCCCTGGGACTAACTATATGGCATGATCATGATCCCTCTTAGGAGGAAGTCCTTTAGGCATATCTCCAAGAAGAATTGAGTGACGATCAATTATAGCTTGTAAATCTGGATGAGTAGGACCATTAGATTGAGAGACTTCTAATGAACATAGTTGGGCCACAAATCCATCCACTCCTTTCTTAAGAAAATTTTGCATTTGATGAGAGCTTACCATATGTGGGGACTTTTCCTTCAACCCCCTTAGCTATACTACCTTACCTTCTAATTGAAATTTCATGAATAGTTCTTGGAAGTTCATCTCAATTGTTCTTAATGTAGTAAGCCATTGTACTCTTAAACAATATCTATCATGACTCCATGGATATCGTGACACATTAAAAATAGTTGATAATCTCCCTCTCAAGTGGATAATTTAATGCTATGAAACTTCCCCGAACAACTAACTGCATCACCATTTGCAATCAAAACTTGAAACTCTAGAGTCGATATATGAAACAATTTAGATGAGTAGCTAACTTTTTGTTGATGAAATTATGAGTACTACCTCGAAATGATCAACACTGCTACTCTTCGCTTTTAGGAACCTCCCACCACCTTGAGAGTTTGTGGAGCATCAACTGTAGAGTGCATGACAAGAAAATGATTGGTTGAGAATCATGTGATTCCTCATTTGACTCCCTTTCATCTTCTAGTATGGGTTCCTCCTCTCTTCCCTCATTGGGACCTTCAATATAAAAACAATTTCTTTTCACTACATTTATGTCCTCGACTATATTTGCTATCACAATTGAAACACAAGCCTTTTGCTCTTTTCTCCTCAATTTGTTGTGGAGTCAACTTAGTAGGTTGTGTTGAATATCCTTTCTCTCTTGTCACATTATCCCCTTGCTTCTTAGGAATCAAATACTTCTCCTCTACCTTGCATGCTAAGATAAAAGACTCATTTATGGAACTAGGGCTAAACATGCGTACCTCATGTTGAATGTGATCCTTGAGACTACCCAAGAATAATTCATTCAAGTTTTCCTCTGTAATTGTATCCACCCTTAAGGATAGATTTTGGAATTGCTGAATATAACTCTTAACTCCATCCTCGCTTTTGTTGAAGTTTTTAGCTTTAAAGGCCAATAGTTGTCTCAGGATGCTATATACAAAGCTTGGGGTATTCCTCAGAAAAATTCGACCATGAGGACGGTGAGCCCCTTTCTTTACCTTCAATGAGTGCAAAGCCAATGATACCAAATGAATTAGATTCCTCGGGTTCTAAATATAAGGAAGCCATCGCGGACCTTTTGTCCATTTGGTATTTGGTGTACTTCAAAAAAATTCTCCATTTGGTTTATCCATGTTAGAGGATCCTTACCATCAAACTTGCACATATCCACCTTTGGAAATAAATTCCTAGATCCCATAGGAGTACTAAAGCTTGTGTTAGTAGTAGATGACCTAGAATTATCACCTTGGCCGCTTGAGAACTCCTTTCTTGATTCAGCTATGTAGGTGTTTAACATGTTTCACATGTCTGACATATCTCCTCTTAGGTCACACATATCCATCTTAATTGAGGAAATTTCTTCCTTTACCTTATTGATTTCTTCATTATGAGTAATATCCTCAATTTTTTCACCATCCTTATTAGGAGTCTTCCCCGGAGTGACAGCATTCTTTTTACCACTTGTTGCAGGCCCCGTCATGATGGAAACCACTAATGTTGAAATAAATCACACAAATAAAACTTAAATTCTCTCAAATTTTTACTGTAATCTCCTTTAGTATTTCTTCAAAAACCCACTAAAAATCAGACTCCAATTCAACAACATGTGCTAGATATGTAGATTCCAAAAAAAATAGTGTAGAAACCATAATTCTACAATAATTCGCTTAATTATTCTCCAATTCTTCTAAAATCTGGACTGTAGCTTCTTCAATATTTTCTTCAAAAACCCCTTAAAAATCAGAAAAAAATTCGCCAAAATCTGAAATATATGCTCTTCCCAAAATCGCCTCCAAAATTGAGAAAAACCTTGCCTCTATGGTGCCAAGATCATGCTCTGATACCACTTGTTATGAAATAACTTGCACAATAGAAGAATATTATATGAAACATGCTGAAAATACTTGATAATAACTAAGAATAACAAGCCACTTTGAGGGGGAAAACCTCCAAATATCTCTAATGAGAACACACTTCACAACTTGATGATGAAATAAGACTCACAACCTCCTATATATACCTATTTATGCCAAGGATATCACCTAGGCCGACTTAGACACACCTATATAAGACTTAGGCCGAACTAAACAACTAAATAACAATATACTAATGATAATATGACTTAATAGAGAGTTAAGATAGTGACAAGCCGACTATTCATAACCCAATGTACAATAATATTAAGGGCGTAGCAAATGCGGTTGTTTTTCCATAACATGTGCTTCTTACTTTGGGGTAGTGGAACCTCAATCTGTCCACTAGGTAAGTTGTCCCAATCATGTGTCACTCACTCTAGGGTAGTGGAACCTTAGTCTATTGACTAGGTGAGTTGGCTCAATCATGTGTTGATCACTCTCAGGTAGTGGAACCTTAGTTTTTCCACTAGGTGTACCAATGATGTGGTTTAGTGAGAAGGGCATGCCAATGTGTTAGCTTCCCATCATACCAACCATACCAAATCTATCCTCATGATAAATTTAATAAGGCACCACAGTGTTATTCTTTTGTATGCTCTTGAATGTCATTTCTATAAATTTTTATTAAAGGGGATTTTGCATTTTTCAAGTAAGGTCTTCTTCATAGGGAACATCATTCCTAATGTCTCCAAGAGAGGACAAGTCAACAATATCATATTTCCACATATGGTATGCCTCTCATTTCAAAAAAAAGAGGCTTACTTGAGCATAGAGAATAATGTAGGAACATATAGTGAATGCACACAAGAGATATACATCAAATAGAACATCACAGAGGATCACAGTATACTATACACATGCAACCACATAAAGAATTGTGCAAAATAAAAAGACTAGTAAGGCACATGCAATTCAACCTAAAGCAAGTCATATGCATCCCAATCTTGGTTGGTATAAATGAAAGGTGAACAACTAGCTAAAGGGACAAGAATAAATGCATTACTAGGAAAAGGATATCAACTTCTTTCCCCCACTTAATGTAAGAAAAAAATGAGTTGAGATAGACAGTGAAAATGAGCTCCTTTCATTTTGAAATTATTTGCAATGAATATAAAAAATTGAATAGTGAGACTATGGGGATTCTACAACCATTACATGACAAGAAGTCAAAGGGTCCTACTTTAAGGGACTATTTCTATGATATCAAAATTTATAAATATTTTATTTAAGGCATGACACCCATCAATACTATGTCTAAATATTCAATGATATCTGCAATGGGATGTGTTTTTATTCTTAGGATTTGGAAATCAACTTTCTAGCATGGGTGGTAATTTAATTAGTCCTCTATCTAAAAGTATTTGTAAATTCCTTTTAGTTGTAGTTGGTGGATAAGGGAATTGTAGTTTCTTGAGTTTCTAAGGCATTTGCTGCTTGCTAGATTCACCAATTTCTCTAGGTGGATATAGAGCAAGAGGACCCAAAATAACCTTGTCTTTTTTATCATCATTATGAGGCACTGTTTTTCCTTTAGGAAGGAGGAAACTTATGTCATGAGGAGGATCTAACATGATCCTATCATTGTTACAAGGAAATGGTTGTTCTTTAGGAAGGAGAACACCTTTTTGGAGAAGATGATCTTGATATCCTAATCCTTTGGTATTTTCAGTTGGTAATTACTCTAGGAGTTGATAAATTTTATGCTCACTTTTTGTATCACATCCTTGTTTTCTTAAGGTTGGGAATCATTTTCCATATGTCTCCTCTAGATTGATAGAATTATTTGTTACCATGTTAATATAGAATGGTTGAATGTTTTCTTGAATAGAGGAACTAGGTTCACCTATTGTAGGGAACTTAGGTTTAGATTGTGACTCAATTTACAGATGTAAAATACCAAACATCTCAAGTTGTGTTGGTTGTTTCATGGAAGGATAGAAGGATGCATTAGACTCAAGATTGTTAAGGAAATCATTTATGAATTCATTAATTTTGGAATCATCTTCTCCAATGATGTCAACATCAGAAGGAGGACATGCATTATGAGTTGTGTGAGCATGAGTGAGTTCAATTTCATTAGGGTCATTGCCAAACACATAATTTGAAACATCAACCAAAGAGAACGAGGACTTCCACACATTGCTAAAACACTTGTCCATGTTTATATTTCCAAATATAAATGTAGTAATTTGTTGATTATAAAATGCAGTAAAATAAAAAATAAATGTTGTAAATGTAATTTTTATTTCTGAAAATGCACTAAAATGAAGAAAATTAAGCTAGATTCTCTAAACTTGATGGAAAAACAAATCAAAAAACTGAAATAAGAAAGTAACAGTAGAAAACAAATGCCTAAAACTATGATTCCAATTTCTAGACAATGTAGATTAGGATCTAACAGGGACTAATTCGCCAATAAGGGCGAACGTGTACTAGTTAGGTATATGGTTATTTCTAAGTGATTTTCAGTGAGTTTCAGATGCTAGAAAGTATAAACCCAACCTGATCATGGACTCATTCACCCATAAAGGAGAATGTGTCCTTGATTAGGTCTTTGTAACTATTTTCAATGATTTTCAAGGTTTTTGCAATGTCTTTCAGTTCTAGGTCCGAGACAATAACTTTCAAGTTTAGATTTCAAGAAATGTAATGTGAAAATGCAATAAAATGATGAATTCAAAGACCCAATTTAAAATGCAATATTTTTTAAAATTTTAAATGAAATTTTATGAAATCTAAATGATATGAAAAGTGACTGATTTTTTTTGTATTTTTCATATTTAAGAAATGCAAAACAGTGTAATTCTAAACCCTAAATGAGATGCAAATTTCAATGCAAAGTAAGAAATCATAAATGAGATATAATTCAGTGCAAATGACATGCAAATGAATGCAAGATCTAACCTAGGATGCAATGAAAGACTTCAAAATAAAAAAAATTGCAATATTCAATAAGTTAGCTTCACCAAAATGTATAATGTTGGAAGAGAGGGTTTGCATTAAAATGAGTCAACAAGATGATGAACTACTACTTTCCACTATAAAACATTCAATTATGGGAGCCAAAATTCCTAAATAATAATTAGAAACTAATTCTAACTATTATAGAAGCTATGAGGGGAGTTTTGAGAGCTCAAAATGATGTGTACCTTGTAGAAAACTTGTTTTTAGGAAACAAAGGACTCATTCACCTTTAGTGGAGAATGGGTCCCTCTTAGGGTTTCTAAAAATTAGATCTACGTTCTGTACTTCAATATTTTCACTCTTAGATCCTTGGTCAAGACAACTCCCAAAAACCTTTAACAAATTATGTAGCCTTATTTCTATGTTCTTGCACTATGAATGACAACTTTTGCAACTTGACAACTTTGAAAAAAATTCTTCAAACTTGATCTTCAACCTGTAAATCTACAAACACACATTCAAGGGAAGAAAAACTTGTTTATTGTTAGTGAATAGAGGTTTTCCTTAGTCAAACCCCTTTTAGGTAATTAAACCAAAAAATGAAATAATGAAATTGAAGCATGAAACATGAAATATTAAAATGTTGATACCTTGAAAGTTGTCATGGAATGTAAATCGACAGCCTGACATGTGGTGGCCATGAGGAATATAGATCTTGATCTCAAATAATATGTGAAACAATGATTGTAAGTATATCCTCAATGCTACATCCACTATCTTAGCCTAACAACATGCATGAATGCATTATGCATTTGTCATGATATGATCTTGAATTTTTGCAACAATCTCTTGATAATTTGTCTTTGAATTCCTTTGAAATGATCTTGTAGTGCTCTCGTAAATTCAAACTTTCTATATTGCATGAATACTCAAATTTTCTAGGAGAAGCTATGTGAATTAACCCCATATTTATACTAAATCTAGATATTAACCTAAAATTCAAATAATTCAAGCTGACACCAGATCTAGGATTGAAATTCATTAGAATCTCACCAAAATGAAATTCAAAAATGGGTATGATATGATCTTGAGTTTTTTCAATAAAAAATTGATAATTTTTCTTTGAATTCCTTTGAAATGATCTTGTGATGCTCTTGTAAACTCAAAATTTCTATATTGCATAAATACTCAAAGTTGCTAGGAGAAGCTATGTGAATTAACCCCATATTTATACTAAATCTAGATATTAACCTAAAATTCAAATAATTTAGGCCGACACCAGATCTAGGATTGAAATTCATTAGAATCTCACCAAAATGAAATTCAAAAATGGGTGTCCTACTTAGGGAGAACCCATTTTCCACTAAAGTTGAATAGGTCCTAACACAAGTTTCTAGGACCTTACTTCAGGGGGTGGAAAGAACATCAAAAACCCACCTCACATATGCATAGAAATAGGGGTCCTATGTAGAGAGAATCCATCCACCACTAAAGGTGAATGGGTCCTAGCACCACTTTCTAAGACCTTTATTTTTCCAAATTAAATGTCATGCAATTTGATTATTGATTGTAAGCATAAATCTCTTGAAAGATGTCATTAAGAAGGCTTAAATTTGAATTAAAAGGGATATTTAAGCTCAATTAACCATAATTAATTAATGAAACCCTAGATAAGTGTTAAAGTGTACTACAACACTTTACAACACCATAAATAAGGTACCATTTAAGTACATTTTGTTAAAAGGGACCCTAGATCAATGTGAATGTATACAACACATTACAACATTAAACCAAGGCATTATTAGGTTAATTCAATGTCAATTATTCTAAATTAAGGAAAAGGGATACTTTTTCTATTACTACAAGCACAAAGCATCCCTCTTTATCACAAAGTGCCCCACTTTACACCAAAGTAATGCAGATATTGATCTCAAATTAGATGTGCAACAATGTTTGCAAGTAGATCCTCAATGCTACATCAACTATCTTAACTCAACAATATGCTTGAATTCATTATGCCTTTGACATGATGATATGATCCTAAATTGGTGCAATAAACTTAACTAATATGCCTTTGAATGCATTTGAAATTATCTAGTGAACTCTATAATGCTCTTGTGAAAGTGCTCTTGATTTCTTACAAAGTTATAGGATGAAACTAGTTGAATTAACCCCATATTTATACTAAATCTAGAGATTAACCAGGAAATTCAAATAATTCAAGCCTCCACTAGATCTCAGATTGAAAATCATTATAATCCTGCCATAATTAAATTCAAAAACAGGTTTCCTATGTGAGGAGGACCCATTTTCCACTAAAGGTGAATGGGTCTTAGCACAACTTTCTAGGACCATGCTTTGGGGGGATGAAATAAAATCAAGATCCCACCTCAAAAATGCAAACATAGAAAAAGAAACATAGAATAAGAGGATCCTATAATATCTAACCCCCTTTTTATAGGTTATAGTTTCATTCAAAAGATGAGCTCCAAGAATTTTGAAATAACTATCAACCCAAGAGCTAAATTAAGATAAGAGTTAGGGAACTTCCAATCTCTCCTTTATACAAGGACAAGGTGGTGAGCTAAATCACAATTTGAGGAGAAGAAATTCAACTAACAAATCCACCCTAATTCTAGGTCTAACACATGTAATGCATGAATCTAGCACAAAATAGAAAAAAACTATAACTTTTCTAGAAAAACAAGGACTAGATAATGTTTTACACTTGATCAAATCTTTACTTTTTGTAATGGTAATAGGGACTCATTTGCCACCAAAGGAAAATGGGTCCTTGTAGGACTATTCAGAGGGCTCTGAATCTGAAACTGAAGCTTGCACAATGTAGGATCTGTTGCCCCTCAAACTCTAGTAGGGAATCATTCACCACTAGAGATGAATGGGCCCTATTAGGTCCTCCCTGAAAACTCTGAATCTGATCTTCAACTTCTAGATCTGCACTCCTCCCTTGCACTTTGAATTTCCTATATGCCATGGGCTAGTGATTCGGATTTTTTGGATCACAAATACTTGACAGAAATTAGATTTCCGTTTGCCAGTGGGATCACTATAGGTGGAGGATGGAATCAGAGGTATTCTCAGTAAAGATGTAAATATTTTCCCTGGGAGTGAAACCTAGAAATGTATAGGAATATGCTTGCTTGGATACGGTTGTGGATGGATGGTAAAGCATATCAAGGATTATCTTGCGATAAGAATCTGATGTTTAAAGAATGCTGGATAATGCTTCATGGCTCAGACATCTCTTGAATAGGACAGGATTAATGAAAATGAACCATGTCAAGATGTTTATTGTAAGCAGCATAGTGTGCCCCCCCCAAAACTTTCATCAGATCGATGCTTGAACAATGGATGTAGATATATATGCACATGATTGAGAATGGATTGGATAAATGGTTTATGGATGAATGGATTTATTATGGATAGATGGATAGATAGCGGTTGTACAGATGGGATGAGATGCTTTCTACAGAGGTGGCACATGAATGCTGGAGATTCCACACATGATTCTTGTTTTCCAAAGTTTCCCATCATTGTCTTTATGGCACCTATAGTGAATTTCACTAAATGATGAATTTTTTATCTTTACTAGCCTACGTCCATTTTTTGATTTTTTGGATTTTCATATTTTTGATTTTTTTGTATTTTTTCACGAAAAAATTCCAAACTTGTGCTAATCACAAGGTGTTCTTGCGATGTAGATGCCTATAAATGTACCCTTCGATATCCTACTTCCGAAATAACTTTGCTAGATAAGGTACTTGAATGCGCTTTTGGGATTGGGTTGCTTAGTCAGCGAGTTAACTTTGTCTCATGCGCACATCATGATCCTACGATTGCCCTTGATCCCTTATGATGAAGGGTTGTTGCCAATACATGGTCAATGTGAGAACTAGATATTATGGGTGGAGGCATGGATGGAGTGTGTTTAGGGATAAAAGATGGATTGGTTGACAGTTTGGAATGTTTGACTCTCCAAACTTGGGAAGATGAGGAATGATGGGTGGATATGAAAGTGTGCATGGAATTAGGACCAACTACTTGATACACTTTATGTGTTGCTTGAAAAGCCTGCTTTTGCTTTCTTGGACATCTTTGATGGATACTTTTCCCTTTTTTATTTTGCCCCATAGTTTCTTTGACTAATGGAGTTTGATAGGGATGATCTTTCTTTGTATTCTTTGGTATCCATTTGTATTTGATTTGTCAATTATGCTTATTAGCTTCTTTTTCTTTGATAACATTTTACGTACTTTGATTTCAAAATCTTCCTTTTGACGTGGGTCCCAATTGAGATTCTGATATAAACTAGTTATAGTAGTGGCATGGTTCATCATAGAACTCTTCATTACTCCCTTATATGTTGATGTTTTTCTTGAGATGGCCCACTAGTATGCTAGTAATAAAGGCCTTCATGCTTTTGATTTTTCTATTCAATGTTTTGTTCAATAAGGCGTGTTCTCTATAAATGACCACCGTAGGTGATGTTCATTTCAATTTACCCACTAACTCCATATACTTCTTATTCTGTCTAATTTTCTTCCTTGAGTAGATAATGTTCAATATCTTTATTCATGATGTCCTTAGTCCGAGTTTGGGACATATTTGATCCTGATGTTGATAACTCTATTTGACTATAGGAGTTAATAATTTGCTCTTTTTGTGTGAAAAAATCTTGTTCTAAATGAAAGATCATCTCGTGTCCCTCTGTGAAAGCATCTCATGGGTAGATGGAGGTATGTGCTACATGGATATGATCATCTTGCATAGATAGGAGCATGTCCATTAGATTATTGTAGTATCTTGAAGATACAAATTCTTGATCTTCAATGATTTCGGAGTTGCTTTTGACATGCTTTGTATGAAGTTCTTGACATGGGTCAGTTTCAAAGGATTGATTGCTCACAAAGGGTTCTTGGATGTTGTCATTAGACATGGTAAGTGGTTTAATATCCTCAAGTGTCGAGGTCAGGGTTACTTTAGTATCTGTAATCATGAGGTCGAAGGAGGTCAACATGTCTTGGAAAGGAACATTGGTAGACTTTAGTGGAAGATTTTGATCTTGCTTTGGAATAAATTCTTGAGATATTTCCTCTAACTCATTAGGTGATGGAGATACATTTTCAACATGATAGTTGGTCAATGCCTCATTGGATGAGGTAAAAATATCTTTATTGAAGGATAGATCTTGATCATTGATTTCAACAATTGTGGTGGAGGGATTTTCAATGTTTTCAACCATAGGGTCAAATGATGTTGACATTTCTTGAATTAGATCATTGTTGGGTTTTGTTGGTGGATTTTGATCATGATTGAAAAGTGACTTTTGATGTGTGTTGATTTGATCTTCGGACAAGATAGAAACATCTCCAATGTGCACTTTGATGGATAGATCTTGATTATTGCTTTTAGCAATTGTGGTGGGGAGATTGTCAATGCTATCACTAGTGGTTGAATGTTCATCATTATTCCCAATAGCTATCATTTTTTGTGTTTGTGCTTGTGTTTGTGTTTTTTGGGTAACTTGAGAGCTTGTTGCACTTGTTGCCGAACTGTGTTGCTTGTTGCAAGGCTAGATATTGTTGGAATCCCCTTTGAAAAGCAGCTTGTAATTCCACATTGTATTGGCTTGATGTGGTGGAAGTTGGTGGTGGTAGGGGTGGTGGTGGATTTGGAATCATGTTGGATGTAGTGATGAGTGGTTGAGATACACTTGGAGCGATCATGGTAGTGAGGGGTTGAGATATGATGGGTGTGAGAGTGGTGTTTGGAATGATCGAAGTGATGGGGATGGTTGGAATGACCGAGGTGATAGGCCCTTGGGAGACCATGTTTTGATTTGGGATCAACATTGTTGCTTGATTGAATACCATATGTTGGGGTGATGTCGATGCTCTCAAAGTTTTGATATAATAGCGGTGGTGTTAGGTGGATTTGATTTGGATGGAGTGATTGTTACTGGTAAAGGGGAAGCCTAAACAGGAATGATGTTGATATGGGCAATGGTTGTGGTGTCTCTTGGTGTAATAGATCAACTATTTTGGTAAGTGTGTCTGTTGATCTTTCCAAATTTGATCTTGATTCGATCTTGACTCCTTGATATAGTTGATTTGGTTTTTTTGTTCATGCAGATTTGGAGTGTACTTGTGTTTGATTTGGAAAATGTTTTGATTTGGGATGACACTCAGATTTGGAATGATAGGTTGAAGTTTAACATTGTTCATGTGTGGAATATTCATATGATTTGCAAATGTATCCATCCCAAAGTTTTTTGGATTCATGTTTCGAAAACTTGTGCTTGGTACCTTCTCATTTGGCTTGTAGGGATTTGGTGGGATGACGTTGTTCGTTTGAAGGCTCATGCTTTGATTGTTCGGTTGAAAGACTTGTAGGTTTTGATTTAGATCTACCATTGGGAAATGTGTTCCAATCTTTGATTTAGGCATACTCACACTTGTTGTTCCATTGAATTTTGTAGAAGGTAATGATCCTATGTATGGATTGTATAAGTGTGAGTTTTGATAATCAATAGGCATTGTAAGGCTTTGAGCGTTCAATAGATTTGGATTACTTGTGATGTATGGATCAAGTTTGTATTCCATATTCTCCTTGTGTTTTGACCTTGTTGCAAAAGTGACCTCTAAGGTTCTTAGGACTAATGACGAGGTGAAGGATGAAAGGTGTGTAAATGATATGAGTGATGAATGTTTAGAAACTTTGGATCAATGCTAGACTTAGGTTTTGATTTGGATTGTTTGATTGGATGATGAACTTGTAAACCCTAAGATCTTGGATGTGATCTTTAGGATAAACTTGTTCAAAGGATTTCTAATTCAATTAAATGTATGATAAAGGATGCATTCCCATATACCTAACTAAAGAAGGTGATTTTGATTGTGATGATTTACCCAAGTCTAGAATGATGTTTTCAAAGCTCTAAAGTTTGTTTGGTGAGATGGGATGATAAATGTTTGGATGGATGAAGTGTTTGAGTTTCCTCCTAAATGAACCTAGGAAGGACTTGTTTACTAGGCCAAGATAGTGAAGAACATGCCTTTCTCTAAAAGTAACTCAAATTCAAAAGACCAATGTTTGCATGAAAACCATATGAACAAAAGATGCCAAGCATATATGTGGGGTCCAATTGATTCAATCTTTGCTTAATGGACTCATTTTACCACAAACATGCTCTTGATTAGATTTTGAATCTAGATGTCTAATGTCTCAACTTTGCCCTTATCTTGCAAAGTGTATTATGCGAAAACCATGGAAATTTGAGGCAAGAGTTACCTATCGTTGACCTTAGTAGGAGCAAATTGAGATGACATCCAAATGCTTAGAAGCCTCTAAGGACATGAATCCCAAGGGCAAGCAATAACA
>VDFB02353319.1:0-42659 GCA_007258455.2 Sequoia sempervirens
TGTTTTCTGTAGGCTAGTTAGACGATTGACCATTAAGGAAGAGTGTTAGAATATTATATTCTCTATTATTAATGGTCAATACTACTGTTGCTACAGTAGTTAGTAGGTGAGGTAGCTAGACATCTTAAATGTCTACAGTGATCTACCTCCTCTATATATTGTAATCATCTCCTTTGTTAATTCAAGCAATTTCTAGCCCAAAATTGTTTCACCACAGTACCACTTTTGTGGTGTTATGTAGACCACTATCTGCCAAGCACACTCAAGAGGCATCAATAATCACAGAAATACATGGCAATTTCTATTTAACAGACACAATCTCCATCAGCAATCACCATCATAATTGATCATTTATTGTGAAGGGTGACTTTAAGCAGTGATTCACATAACACGCAACCAAGATAGTTGTGACATTTAGACCATATAGTCTTAGCTCAATGGCTTGGACTTCCAAAAAAGGGCTTCTCAATTTACCATCCAAGTGACCATGTACTTGGACAAAACTTTTATGTAGTCATCCATACAACAAGCAGGCAACCGAGAAAGTTGTGCACTTGAACTGTAAAATATTAGCTTGAGGGTTCTAGCAATCGGCTTTGTTCAGGTCATTTCAAACTGTAAGGATTAGCTTGAGGGTTCTAGCAATCGGCTTTGTTCAAGTCATTTCAAAAACAAATCCAAGTCCAACAGCAAACCTGAGCACTCAGTATTAAAATATTAAATGTAATATTAATGGTCATCTTAGCTATAGTTAGTTGTTTGTTAGCTTTAGTCAGTTTTTAGTAACTTTAGTTACGCTTTAGTTGTTTTAGCATCTTTTTTATTTCTACTTTAGTTAGTTTCTGTTAATGATTGTTTATTTTTAGAAACATCGTCTTGTAAATTTCTTTATAAGGAGTTTTTCTCTCCTTTTGTAATCATGCAGTTATGCATATCAATTATCTTTTCATGGTATTAGAGCTTAGGCTTGAATTTGATTAATGTTAGCCGATTTTTTTAATTGAAGATATTTGTTTTTTAGAAATTTTGTGAAGCCGATTTTTTAAAAATCGAAGGTTTTTTTTCATAGAAATTCGTGTCTATTTTTCTACAGTGAAAAATATGGACTTATTTTCAAGGGTTTTTTCATCTGAAAAAATTCCTCGACCTTTTTGATAAGAAATTTTGAGGCGGATTTTTTTTTTTCTGAAGTTTGTGGGAGATTTCGTGGGTTTTTGTTTCTAATCATTTTTCTGGCCGCGCAACTTGAATTTTTCACCTGCCTTTTCAGCATGATTTCTTCTACTTTCGTGAGTCAAGGGTTCGCAGTGTTTCTGAGCTGCATTTTGCGCCTGTAATCTGCGTGTTTTTTCTTTCTCTCCTGCTGCCGTTCACCTGAAAAAATTCGTCGACCTTTTTGCAAAGAAATTTTGAGGTGGATTTTCTTTTCTAAAGTTTGTGAGAGATTTCGTGGGTTTTTGCGTGAGTTTCTAATCATTTTTCTGGCCACACGACTTGAATTTTTCACCTGCCTTTTTTGTGCAACTTCTTCTACTTTCATGAGTCAAGGGTTCGCAGTGTTACTAAGTTGCATTTCGCGCCTGTAATCTACACGCTTTTTCTTTCTCTCCCATTGCCATGTAGCAGTTTTTGGTGACTAAGAAAAGGGCATTCTTCTTTTTTGAGTCTGCAAGCACGGGTTTCTTTTGAGCACGACTAGTTCCTGGTTCATTTCGAAGGTTTTCTGGGCGATTTTTTGCAATTGTTTTTTGGGCGACTGAGAGTTACCTAGGATTATTTGGCACAATTTCTGAAAATCGTGGTCTTCTTCTGAATGTGGGTCTGTAAAATCATGGCAGATTATTTTGCTTGCAAAATAATTTTGTGCCCTTTTTTCTATGGCGGATTTCTGATCAATTATGGACGTTTTTTTCAAGATCATGGGTTTTCATGCCTATTCTTGCTAAGGCTTTTCTATTGCGACTAGGTTTTCAGCAAAGTTTTGAGACAATTTTTTCTCTCTGAAAAACTTGTGCCTTGATGTTTTTGACTCTTTTTTTTTTGAAAAAATGGTACCAGTTTTTGACAGGGTTTTTTCTAGTTGGAAAATAAAAATTCATGCAAAGAGTTTTTATAAATTTTTTCTAAAAAAAATTTATAAAGAGTTTTTTGATGATTTTTTCCTATCTAAAAGTCATGAGTTGCTACTAGGGTTTGCCAACCAGTCTTTTTGGGTGAATTTTTTCTCAATAAAAAATCTACACCTAAAGATTTTAAAGAGTTTTTGAAAAAAATTCTATAAAAATTTTCCAATTTTTGGAGGATTTTTTTCTGACAAAATCTTGTTCACAATTTTTGAAGGTTTTTCTAAAAAATCTTACAGTTTCTGAACTTTTTCAGACAATTTTTGAAAAATCGTGAGTTGTGCCAACTGATCACAGTGTTACCTCATTTTTGGAAAATGGGAGGGATGGCTGTTTTGTCTAACGTCATGTTGGAAAGTATGCAGAGGCTCAATGGGAAAAGTTATACTACCTGGAAGCAGAGGAAGCTCACAGTTTTCGAGTGTCAGTGTCTTGATTTGATTGTTCTGCGAGAAAGGATCAATAATTGTGCGGCGGTTATACTTCTCCACTTATCAATCACCAATGATATGTTTCCAAAAGAATTTGGGTAGACTAAGTTTATGTTTGTATTAATAGTCATCTTAGCTTTAGTTAGTTGTCTATTAACTTTAGTCAGTTTTTAGTAACTTTAGTTACACTTTAGTTGTTTTAGCATCTTTCTGATTTCTACTTTAATTAGTTTCTGTTAATGATTGTTTCTTTTTAGAAACATCGTCTTGTAAATTTCTTTATAAGGAGCTTTCATCTCCTTTTGTAATCATGCAGTTATGAATTTTCACTCAGGACTTCAAACACTTGTGCAGATAGGTGAATCAAATGTTTGTCCAAGTTTTGGAGTCTATAAACTATGATATCCAAGATCCTGGCAAACATATGTGCAATATATCAATGCTTCAACATATGAGATGTTCAACAATCTAAGTTCAAAGAAACCTCTTTTGAAGAAATTCCTAAGTGTGCAAGGTGCTTGGGATTTCAGGATCATCAATGACAATTCTGCAATAGGTGTCATGTCCTGACTGCTTCTCAAATCCAAAATGCCCAAAAAGGCAGATATTTTTATGAAAAAATAGGTCAATGACAATTTTATTAAAATACTCATCAAGCATTCAAGCCACACAACAATCCAGAGTCCCAAATGGCAATAATGTATTGTGTTAAGGCTTTTGCAAGATGACAATCGATGCTTGAATATGAAGGGAAGATTTTGAAAGATGATGGCCAAGGCTAGACTATGTAAAGGAGCTTTCATAGAAAATGACCAAAGTTTTGAAATGGTAATTAATTGATTATAATTTTAAACAAAGGAGAGGAATACTCCTTATATAATAGACTACAAGACGATGTTTCTAAAAGAAACAATCGTGAACTAAAGCAAAAACAAAAAGTTACTAAAAACTAATTGAAAGTAATCTAACGACTAACTAACAACAAAGGCATTGAAAGATTCTAAGATCTCATCCACTCCCATGGAGAAGGGGCTGAAACTTTCAACCAAATCAGACTCACCAGTGGTGAATGAGTTTGCGTTCAGACAACTAATGGGCAGCCTCATCTATCTTACTACCACTAGACCTCATATCAATTATTTTGTGAGCTACATTTCTCGCTTCATGCCTGCCCCTAAGGCAGAACATTGGGTTGCAGTGAAGCAATTGTTGAGACATGTGAAAGGGACACCTAACTTTGGCATTCTGTATAGCAAAAGCAAAGATCCGAGGCTGGTTGGTTTTACAGATTCAAATCGGGCAAGTTTTGTTGATGACAAGAAGTCTACTTTTGGGTATATTTTCAATCTTGGTTTGGGTGTAATCACATGGACCAGTAAGAAGTGGCAAGCAGTAGCTCTTTCCTCGACAGAGGCAGAGTATCGAGGAACACTTAAGGCAACATGTGAGGCAGTATGGCTACAGAGGATGCTTGTTGACATGCAAATGTCTCAAGAAGGGCCTTCACCAATCTTCCACGAGCGCACCAAACATGTTGAGCTTCATTGTCACTTCATCTGATAGCTTGCTGAAGATGGATCAGTGATGTTGCAATATGTTCCTACTGAGGATCCGACTGCAGACATTTTCACCAAGTCCCTAAGTCTAAATAAATTTGTAAAACTTTGGGGTAAACTTGGTGTAGTTAGCAGAATGACCATTAAGGGAGGGTATTAAAGTAATATGGTAATATTTAATTAGTTTGACCATGAAGAGGAGCTTTTAGAAGAAAATGTATCACAAATGTGTTTGTAAGTCCAGATTCCCACAGGCATTGCATAGAAAAAAGTAAAAGTCATTATATGTGCCCATGTTAGGTAACTCAAAAATCAAGGGATTGCATCATATACATTACTATTAAAAAAATGCTTTATATTGTAATGGTCAATTAACTTTTAAGATAGACTTTAAGAATCTTCTTTAATAAAGTCATGTTGACTTTAGATATTTTTCCTATGAGTTGTCATCCTTATCCTTTGTGGATAAGATATTTGTCATCCTTATCCTCTATGGATAAGATTTACTTTTTTGCTTGATGAGTTGTCAAATCTTATTCTATGAGTTGTCATCCTTAACCTCTATGGATAAGATATTTGTAATCCTTATCCTTTGTGGATAAGATATTTTTCATCCTTATCCTCTATGGATAAGATATTTGTAATCCTATATAAGGATGTTTTCGCTCCTTATTTCATAATAGATTTTTATCCAATCTTGGTTAACTTTTTGTGTGTTATTTCTGTAATATGGCATCAGAGCTCAGGTTTTGTAAATTCTCGGGATTGGTGAGCGCATGAATTCTACAGACTATGGCAGTGACAAATTGTACGCAAGAGACAGAAGAATGTGCGAAAGGAAGTTGTATGGATTAATACAAAGGTTTTTTACGAATATTTTCAATAAATTCATGGGTCTATTTTTTATAATTTTTTGGTGGATTTTTTTTACAAAATTTGTGGGTTTTTAACAATTAAAAATCGCATAGGGTTTTAAGACCTGTTTTTTGACGATTTTTTTTTTAATCATAATTTTCAAATCTTTTTTGGCGATTTTTTGTACAAAATCATGGTTGTCAGTGGAATTTTTGCAATTTTTTCCAAAATTTTGATTTTCTTTCTAGAATTTTTGCAATTTTTTCCAGAATTTTTTGTAGATATTTTTCAAAAAAATTGCAATTTTTTTTCAAAACATTTTTGCAAATCTTTTCTAGAATTTTTGTCGATTTTTTAAGAAAATCGTGGGTCTTTTACTTTGCTACCCAAGTATTGCAATTTTTTTCCCAAAAAATTTTGTGGTTTTTCTAACAGTAGCAAGTTTCTTCGTTTTCCATGATTTTGGGTTGCGGGAGGGATGGCTTCATTGCCCAATATCATGTTGAAAGACATTCAAAGGTTCACTGGCAAAAATTATAACACCTGGAAACAAAGGATGCTCACGAACTTTGAGTATAGATGCCTTGATTAGATCGACCTCGATACACACTCATCCAACGGTTACAGGTAAAGACCAGGATAAGTTTGATGAGCGTAATTGTTAAGCCGTCATGCTGATTAAATTATCAGTAATAGATGCAATGCTTCCAGAGGTTCCATCAAGCAAAACCTCTACGAAGATTTGAATGCACCTGTGTGATCTGCATGAGACGTCAAATAAAGGCAGGGCCTTCTTCTTGAAGAATATGTTGTTCTCGATCATGATGGACGAGAAAATGTCTTTGCGGGATCATTTGATGAAGATCAAAGATATTTGTGATCAATTGTTAGCCCTAGGTTGCAAGATGGAAGAGAAATATGGTAGTTATAACGTTGAAAATCTTATCATGGTCATATGATCATTTCATTGAAACACTCAACATCACATCTACCAATGTTGACTTGAAGTTTGACGATTTGTGCAGCAAACTCTTGCAACAAGACAGATGGAAGAAGCAGTTTGGTAGCAACAATGATTCACCGAGTGTGGAATAGGCCTTTGCAGCCAAAGACAAGGGAAAAGGAAAGTGGCCTTAGAAGAAAAGTCAAGGAAATACTGATGATGCTTTGAAGAATTTGAAGACTATCACATTGTCACTATTGTGGTAAACTTGGTCACATGAAGAAGCGCTACAAAAAGTGATTGGTTGATCAAAAATCCAACCAAAGAGGGCCTCCACAAAAGGCTCATGTTGCAGAGCATTCTAAGCAAAAGGAGTCATCCTTCTTTTCTTCCATGGCCAAACAACCAACAGATCAGATCAAGTCTTCTACATGGTACATTGATTCTGGAGCGTCTTGATATTTTACACACAGGAAAGATTGGTTCATTGAGTATACAACTTGCTCAAATTCAATGATCTTCGGTGGTGGTGAGGAGTATACAGTTGTTGGTAGAGGCAATATTCAAATAACCTCTAAAGGAAAAACTCTACTTTTCCTCAATGTATATTATGTTCCAAGCACGAAGCTCAATTTGCTCTCAGTGAGTCAAATTATGCGCCACTGTCCCAAGTTGGACGTCATTTTCAGCACACACAAGTGCTATATTGTTGACAAGGAGTCTAAGAAAACTATCACAGTTGGCATAGAGGATCATGGTTTGTATCGGCTTATTGATACTAGAGAGGTTCAAGAGCATGCATTGGCAGCCAAGAGTTCATTTGCTATCAATACTCTTTGGCATTAGCGTTATAGGCATCTCAACCTTTCTTATCTCTCTCAGTTGGCTCGCGAGAATATGGTAGAAGGTTTACCTGAAATCCAACAGCAAATGCAGGGTGTTTGCAAAGCTTGCCAAGCAGGAAAGCAGTACAGAACTTTGTTTCTAGATGGATAGGCCCGAAGAGCATTGAGACTTCTACAACTAGTTCATGCAGATGTATGTGGACCAAAGAATATGGCATCGATCACTGGTGCTAGGTATTTTCTTTTGTTTGTAGATGATTTCAGTAGGAAAATGTGGGTGTTTTTCCTAAAAGCAAAAGCAAATGTGTTTAAGGAATTCCAAAAGTTCAAAGCATTAGCAAAAAAAGAGTTTGGTTGTTCAATAATAACTCTTAGGTCTAATAATGGAGGTGAATTATGTTCAAACGAATTCACGGACTTTTGTGCTAAACACGATATCAAACGTCAATTCACAACACCCTATACTCCACAACAGAATGGAGTGGTTGAGAGAAGGAATCGTATTATTGCGGAGATGGCCCGGTGTATGTTGGAGAACAAGAGTATTCCCAAGAAGTTTTGGGCAGAGGCAATTCACACTGCAATTTATATTCTCAAAAAGTCTCTAACACAAGCAGTGAAGGAGAAGACCCCAGAGGAAGCATGGTCTGGGAGGAAACCAAAGGTGAGCCATCTAAAGGTTTTCAGTTCTACTGCATACGTCTAGATTCTAGACGCCAAAAGTGATGCAGGTGCATTATGTATATAATTTATTATTGTGTTAATCTACATAATTCTAGAAGAATAAAACGTGAGGCTGTGAGCTCCTCAAAACCCTCCGTAATAAAATTAGTTCTAACTAAAAGATAGGAAGTTGAGAATTTATAGAGATTTATTCAGATTAGTTGAATCTTAAGTTTAGCCTATTTTGCAGTATAAAATCAAGCCTATGTTGTAGCCTACGGGCAAGTAGTGTGGAAACCACAATGTAAATAAAGTTTGTTGCTGTGCATTTTAATTTTTTTTTATTTTTTTTTCGTGAATTTTTCTCTGCTATCATTTTTGAGTATGGTAGGGAGTGCATTAGTTGGTATCAAAGCCTAAATTGGAAACTTATTCAAGTTTTGGCTACAATTGCTGACCTTCAACTCGAATGTTGGGCGACTATCACTCACACCAGATAGAGGATCTCCCTCAAGCCTCACATAGAGATCTCTGGCCACTTCAACCACTGCTTATAAGGTGTATCAGGTCGCCAAAGTTAGAGTGCTTTATTCAAGAGTTTTGAATCTACCAAAAGAAGAAAGTGTCGTCAATTTTGAAGCCTGCAAGTTAAGAGGTTCAGATAAGGAGCCACTGCTAGAAGAACAGAGATCGTTGCCATCTAAGGAGAAATCGTTGTCTCACCCACGCGAATGAAGATAGCCAGGAGGAGTTGCAGCTACTTGTTTGCGGCAGAAAAAGACATATTTGTAAGGAATAAAGATCGCTTTTTACCATTACAAGAAGATACCATCATCAAAAATTGAATTGTGCAGCTGCCCATATAAGGAGATCATGTGCTTTGTAGAGTCAACATAGCTACAAAGAAAAGACAATTTGAAATTGCTGATAAGAAGATGGTGATCACAGAAGATGGTGATCACATCAATTTAAAAAGAAGATCCAGTCGCTATAGAAAATGATTGCCGAGTCCCGTGATTGAAGAGATTGTGTTGAAGTCGTTGGTGCAGGTGTGGTGCCGTTGGGAGCATCGCAAGGGAATAAGGAGAATTGGCATATGCACAAGTCAATTGGAGTCTCTCATTGTAATCATGTTTCTATTGCCGCAAATCAGCTGCATTATTGCTGACCGCGGTTCCTTGTTAGTATAGCCGATATCTTCAGCCAATTTAATTTGCAGGTTTAGTATTTGAAAAATTATTACAGGAGGTAGTGTTTTGTTTTCATCGAGAAATTCGATGGTAGGGATTTTCATACATGGCAAATACAAATGCTATGATTATTGAAGTACTGCTCTAGAAACCAATTACTGTTTAAGTCTATTTCAGTACATAAAGTCCTCTGATAAGATTTAAACATTGTGTATGAGAAGAAGACTATTTTTCAGCCCTATACCACTATTGGTATCTGGAAGCAAAAAAACACCTGTCAGTACAAGGGAAGACCTTTTGTGCCAAGAGATGGCATTCAAAGTTCGAGGAAGAGGACGAAGTCGAGGAAGACAAGCTGCAAATGCAGAAATTCTAGAAGAAATGAGACAAATGCAAGCACGGTTGCAGGCTATGGAGCTTGCGCAAAGAGGAGGCATTGACATGGCTGATGTTAGTGACGAAGAGGAGGAACCTCGAGAAGAAGCAGCAAACGAAGGATTTGAGACAAGACTCGTCAAAGCAATTGTGGGAGCAAGTTCCAAACCCAAGTTGGAGGTGCCTATGTATGAAGGCAGTTTGGATGCTAAGAAACTGATCGACTGGATCAATGCCATGGAGAAGTATTTTGAGTATGAAAATGTTGTTGATGACAAGAAATTGAAATTTGTTGTAACCCGATTAAAGGGCCATGCATCCCTCTAGTGGGATGGAATCCAAGATGAAAGGAGACAAAAAGACAAGTGGAAGATCAAGAATTGGGAGAGGATGATAGCCAAGCTAAAAGGTAAATTCTTGCCTAAGGATTACCAGATTAATCGTTTTAAGAAATTACAAAATCTTAAGCAAAAGGAAGTGTCAGTTAAAGATTATACAAAGGAATTTTATAGGTTGACCATTAGAGTTGGTCATGTTGAAGATGATACAGCAAAGGTGGCTCGATATCTCAATGGATTGAGATATAATATTCAAGATGAGATTAACCTTTTGTGTCCAAAAACAGTGGAAGAGGCATACCAGTATGCTCTCAAAGCAGAGGAGAAGCTCTCAAGAAAACAAGCACAAAGCTCGAGAGGGAAAAGTAGAAGTTTCAGAGGAAGAGGATCATCAAGTGATAGAAGTCAGTGGCAAGCTCACAGAGAAGAAGCCAGTAGCTCACACCACCAAGAACAATCCTTCCGAGGTAATGATTCTTTTAGAAGCAAAAGACCTTATTCAAGAGGTAGAGGTAGAGGATGTTGGCAAATGTTTTAAATGTAATCAATATGGACATAGATCTTATGAGTGTCCAGAAAATCCCACCACAAGTCAAAGAAGTGCACACATTGCTCAAGTAGAGGAGGAGACTGCAGAATCACCTGTTCATACAGATGTACCTGAGGTAGGAGAATCACTACTTATGAAGCGAGTTCTGCTTAAGCCAAACAAGGAAATCCATAAACCTGCACAATGAAAAGCACTATTCAGAACTACCTATAAAACGAAAGGTAAATGTTGTAAAGTTATTATTGACAGTGGAAGCACTGACAATCTTGTATCCACTAAAATGGTTGATAAGTTAGGCTTGAAAAAGACAACACATCCAACCCCATACAAGGTGTCTTGGTTGCAAAAAGGACATCAGGTATTGGTAAACGAACAGTGTCAAGTAGAGTTTCAAATAGGGAGTTATAAAGATAAAGTAATATGTGATGTTATGCCAATGGATGTCTGTCATATTCTCTTAGGTAGACCTTGGCAGTTTGACAAGAAGGCAATCCATGATGGAAGATGTAACACATATACTTTTTCAAAAATGGACATAAACACACACTGATACCCCTTAAGGATGAAAATGCAATTGAGGAGGTCAGCCCTAAGGTGTTAATGGTAAGTGGGAAAGAATTTTTGCATCAAATCAAGAATGAAGAGGTAAATTTTGCTCTAATTGGAAAACCAAAAGTAATTCTTACAAGTACAAATTTGGTTGATTTACCTCTAGAAATTCAGAAAATGTTAGATGAATTCATTGATATTGTTGTGGATGATTTGCCTAATAAGTTGCCACCAATGAGACGTATCAGCCATCATATTGATCTCATTCCAGGAGCTAATTTGCCAAACAAAGCAGCCTACAAAATGACTCCAAGGGAGAATGAAGAGATCAAAGCCCAAGTACAAGACTTGCTTGACAAAGGATTGGTCAAAGAAAGTCTAAGCCCTTGTGCTGTTCCTACAGTGTTGAGCCCAAAAAGAGATGGAGGATGGAGAATGTGCACAGATTCCAGAGCCATAAACAAAATCACCATCAGGTATAGATTTCCTTTGCCTCGTATGGATGATTTAATGGATTGTCTGAGTGGTGCTAAGTATTTTTCAAAAATAGATTTAAAAAGCGGGTATCATCAAATTAGAATAAGGGAAGGTGATGAATGGAAACAGCATTTAGAACAAATGATGGGCTTTATGAATGGTTAGTAATGCCATTTGGTTTAACAAATGCTCCAAGTACTTTTATGAGTTTAATGAACGAAATACTTAAGGAGTTCACAAGAAAATTTGTAATAGTCTATCTTGATGACATTTTAATATACAGTCAATCAAAAGAAGAAAAACTCAAACACTTAAGGTTGGTTTTAAGTAAGTTGAAGCAAGAAAAGCTTTTAATCAATCTTAAGAAGTGCACATTTCTGAAACCTGAGTTGATCTATTTGGGTTTTGTAATATCTAAAGATGGTTTGAAAATGGATTCTGAAAAGGTTAAAGCCATAATAGAATGGCCTACTCCAAGAAATATTTTTGAAATCAGAAGTTTTCATGGATTAGCTAGTTTTTACAAAAAGTTCATAAGAAACTTCGGTGGTAATTGTGCTCCGATTGTTGAAACAATCAAGGGAAATAAACAATTATTCCAATGGGCTAAAGAAGCAGAAACAAGTTTTCAATTACTTAAGAAAAAGATCACTGAACAACCTGTTCTAGCCTTACCTGATTTTGGTAAACTTTTCCAAGTTGAATGTGATGCTAGTGGAATGGCCGTAGGTGCTGTTTTAAGTCAGGAAGGTAAGCCAATTGCTTGCTATAGTGAGAAACTGAACGATGCAAGAAAGAAGTATTCTTCATATGACAAAGAATTTTATGCTCTTGTTCAAGCTTTGAAAAAGTGAAGGCATTACTTAATGCCCAAAGAATTTGTATTGTATACTGATAATCATGCTTTAAAGTTTATCATTAACCAAACCAAATTAAATCAAAGGCATGTAAAATGGGTTGAATTTCTGCAAAATTTCACCTTTGTTATTAAGCATAAAAGTGGTCAGACTAACAAAGTTGCAAATGCTCTGAGCAGAAAAAGTTTGATAATGCAGGGATCGGAAGTGAGCATAATGGGTTTTGATGATCTAAAGGAGATGTACAAGGAAGATAAAGACTTCAAAGAAGCATATCAAGCATGTGTGAATCCTCTTAGCAGGGATAGATGTCCTTGGATGGATTTCATGATATAGGAAAGTCTATTGTTCAAAGGCAGCCAACTTTGCATTCCAAGAAGTTCCATGAGAGATAACTTGCTGAAAGAGAAGCATAGTGGCAGCTAAGCAGGGCATTTTGGGCAAAACAAGACACTAGCTCAATTGAGTGCACACTATTATTGGCCAAGTATGAGTAATGATGTAAAGAAGTTTGTAGAAAGATGTAAAGTGTGTCAACATGCCAAAGGAAGCAGTCAAAATGCAGGTTTATATCAACCATTGCCGATTCCCAACAAACCATGGGATTCAGTAAGTATGGACTTTGTACTTGGTTTACCAAGAACTCAAAAGGGGCATGATTTAATCTTTGTAGTAGTTGACCGATTTTCCAAAATGGCTCATTTTATTCCATGTACAAAAACAAGTGATGCTACTAATATTGCTAATTTGTTCTTCAAGGAGATAGTTAGGCTACATGGACTACCTAAAAGCATTGTCTCTAATCGAGATACTAAATTTGTGGGACACTTCTAGAGGACTCTATAGAAAAAGTTTGGTACCAATTTAAGCTTCAGCTCAGCTTACCATCCTCAAACGGATGGTCAAACAAAAGTAGTCAACAGAAGCCTTGGAAACATCTTGAGAAGCTTGGTCAGTATGCATCCCAAACAGTGGGACTTGGTACTTGCACAAGCAGAGTTCGGATATAATGACTCACCTAATAGGAGCACAGGTATGAGTCCTTTTCACATTATGTATGGCATGCATCCTAGAGGAGTATATGAGCTTAGAAATTTGGATAAATTGGAAACAAGAAGTGCTGACGGTGAAGACTTTGCAAGTGCAATGCAAGATTTGCATGAACAGGTAAAAAGGAAACTTGAAGAAAGCACCATCAAGTACAAAATGAGAGTTGATTAGAAAAGAAAAGAAGACAATTTTAATGTTGGTGACCTTGTTCTAGCCCATCTCAGAAAAGAGAGATTTCCAAAGGGTGAGTATAATAAGTTAAAGGCTAAGAAAATTGGTCCTTGTAAGATCTTAAGAAAGTTTTCTAGCAATGCAGATGAAATAGAACTTCCACCAAGAATTGGAATTTCTCCTATCTTTAATGTTGCAGATTTATACCCTTTCAAAAGTGAAGAACAAACAGTTGAAGTACCTGAAAAAGGTGAAGAGCAGATTGTTGAGCAGGAGCAATAGTTACCCAAAGAAATACCCAGGCAACCTAAAGAAATTTTGGACAAGAAAGTAGTCAAGAAAACCAGAGGCAAGGAATATTTCCAGTACTTGGTCAAATGGAAGAATCGTCCACTTGAAGATGCCACATGGATGACAGCTTCAGAACTATCCAAGCATGGTACAAGTATTGAGAACCTCATGGACAGGAGTCCATGAACAAGTCTTTTGTTCCTGGGGAGTCTAATGCAGGTGCATTATGCATTTAATTTATTATTGTGTTAATCTAGATAATTCTAGAAGAATAAAACGTGAGGCTATGAGCTCCTCAAAATCCTCCGTAATCAAATTAGTTCTAACTAAAAGATAGGGAGTTGAGAATTTATAGAGATTTATTCGGATTAGTTGAAGCTTAAGTTTAGCCTATTTTGCAGTATAAAATCAAGCCTATGTTGTAGCCTACAAGCGAGTAGTGTGGAAACCACAATGTAAATAAAGTTTGTTGTTGTGCATTTTAATGTTTTTTTTTTGTTTTTTCCGTGAGTTTTTCTCTGCTATCATTTTGGAGTATGGTAGGGAGTGCATTAAAAAGAGTCAAAATTTAATGCTTACAGGGTATAGTGGAAATCATAAAGCCTACCAGTTGATTGATGTGGACACTGACTGCTTAACATTCAACAAGGATGTGGTGATTGATGAAGAAGTTGGTCCTTTTCAACTCTCTTCTAACATCAAAAGTACTAAAGATCAGCCTCTAAAGGCTAAAGATTTAGGTGTCCAACTTCCATTAGCTACACCTAAAGGGGGGACTCTGATGATTCTAAACATGTGGAATCTCCAAGGCAAGTACCAGTACCAAATGATTTTCTTCAGGAGAACCTAGATCAGCATCCAAATGATATAGTACTGGGCAACCCAAGTCATGATGACCACGCTGATTTGGATGAAGGGGTTTCTACAAAGAGACCCAAGTGGCAAGAAAAACTCATTGGTGATGTTCGAGATGATGAAATGGTCGAGGATCGATCATTCAGAAGCAAGAGCAAGCAAAACACAGTTAACTTTGCCTTATGGCCAATATTCAGGGAGTGTATGAGCCACAGGTGTTTGTTGAGGCAAAAGATAAACCTAAATGGGAAAAGGCCAAGGAAACCGAACATCAAAGTCTTATGAAAAATAAGACTTGGGTTCTTTAAGATCTTCCACCAGAGAAGAAATCCATTGGTTGCAAATGGGTGTAAAAACTCAAGTACAAAGCTGATGGTACACTTGACAAGTACAAAGCACTGTTGGTGGCCAAAGGGTTCTCGCAGAGAGAAGGTATTGATTATGAGGAAACCTTTGCTCCTACAACAAAGATGAGCACCATCCGATTAATTTTGGCCATGGCAACACAGTTTGGCTAGAAAGTCCATCAAATAAACGTGAAGAGTGTCTTCCTCAATGGTGGCTTAGAGGAAGAAGTGTACACGACTCAGCCTCAAGGTTTTTAGGTTGCAGGAAAGGAGCATCAGGTATGCAAACTGAAGAAGGCTCTTTATGGCCTGAAGCAAGCACCTAGGGCATGGTACATAAAAATTGATAGGTATTTGGATCAACAAGGATTCCAACGAAGTCCATCAAATCCAAATTTATACATCAAAAGTGTAGGCAATGAAATCATCCTTCTAGTCATTTATGTGGATGATATCATCATTACAAGTAGTGAGGGGCATTTGATCGAAGAAATCAAATGTAATTTGTGTAAAGCTTTTGACATGACAGACTTAGGCCTCCTACATTATTGCCTAGGTGTAGAGGTTTGGCAAATAGATGATATTTTTATTTCTCAATCTAAATATGCTTGGAGTTTGCTAGACAAGTTCAGAAAGACAGATTGCAAAATCTCGTCTACACCTATGGAGAAAAGACTGAAGCTTTCAGCCAAAATGACTCAACAGTAATCAATGAGTCAACATTCAAGCAACTAGTGGACAGCCTTATCTATCTTACAAACACTAGACCTGATTTGAGTTGTGTTGTGAGTTACATTTCCCATTTTATGACAACCCCAAAGGCAGAACATTGGGTTGCAGCGAAGCGGGTACTAAGATATGTGAAGGGACACTTGACTTTGGCATTCTGTATAGCAAAAGCAAAGATCCTAGGCTGGTTGGGTTCATAGATTCAGATTGGGTAGGTTTTGTTGATGACAGGAAGTCCACTTCCAAATATGTTTTCAATCTCAGTACGGGTGTAGTGACATGGACCAATAAGAAGCAGCAGGCGATAGCTCTTTCCTCGACAAAAGCAAAGCATCGGGAACAGTCAAAGCCACATGTTGGGCAATATGGCTTTGGAGGATGCTTTCAGACGTGCAAATGTCTCAAGCAAGTCTTTCACCCTTGTTTTGTGACAATCAAGGGGTGTTGAAGCTTGCCAAGAATCCAATCTTCCACGAGTGTACCAAACATGTGGAGCTTCATTGTCATTTCATCAGGCAACTTGTAGAAGATGGATCAATGATGTAGTATTGACCAATTGAGGACCAAATTGCAGACATTCTTACCAAGTCCTTGAGTCCTGACAAATTTGTAAAATTTCGAGATAAGCTTGGTGTAGTTAGTAGAATGACCATTAAGGGAGGGTTCTAAAGTAATGTTTTATATTGTAATGGTCAATTAGCTTTTAGGATAGACTTTAGGAATCTTCTTTAATAATGTCATGTTGACTTTAGATATTTTTCCTATGAGTTGTCATCCTTATCCTTTGTGGATAAGATATTTGTCATCCTTATCCTCTATGGATAAGATTTACCTTTTTGTTTTATAAGTTGTCAATCTTATCCTATGAGTTGTTATCCTTATCCTCTGTGGATAAGATATTTGTATTCCTTATCCTTTGTGGATAAGATATTTGTCATCCTTATCCTCCATGGATAAGATATTTGTAATCCTTATCCTTTGTGGATAAGATATTTGTCAACCTTCCTCTGTGGATAAGATATTTGTAATCCTATATAAAGATGTTTTTGCTCCTTGTTTCATAATAGAATTTTATGCAATCTTGGTTAACTTTCTGTGAGCTATTTTTGTAATAATTACTGCTTACATCATGTGACCCCTAGATCCCAAGTAAGCAAGAGCATAATGGTGAGCCCTACTTCATGGCAATAAAATATGTTAACAGAAGAGTTTCTGGGATGGGGCTGCACAATAGCAAACAGAAAGATGTTATAACATCATGCTAGAGAACTCAGAAACCATCTTACAGAAAGATACAAGTATTTTCATTTGAAAACTTGAAGAACCAAATATCTCTCCTGCATTACATAGAGTGCACCAATTTTCTTTGAAGGCCAAAAGCCAAGCATGAATAGAAGACCATATGAAGCAGCACAAATGCATGGCAGGTTGAGGTGACTGATCAACTAGACATTCAATTAGCACTGAAGATTAAACTGGAGCATTCCAGAAAAGAACCAACAGAGAGTAATTTAACCCAAATATCTTAATCAACAGCCCAAAATTAGCTCCTCTGTAAAATAAATTTCAAAACAGACTCTGGACTGTTATCACTGTGTCAATAAAATTTGTAGATTTTGTACTATGAAATTATAATTTGGAGTTTTTAGTCTCTGCTGATATTTTTTCCATGAATGACTGATAAACTATATGATGCTGTCACATGTCACTGTTGATGTCTTATAAAAAAACTATCTCTAAATGTTTTACAACTGCGTTATTCGTTGTAAGCCAACAACCAATTGAGGTAATACAGAAAATTAAGCCTCGAACTGTGAAAGGTTATTTAAGGAACGGTCACATTTATATTGAATTACACAGGGAACTATTCAATTCCCTACTTTGATACAGTGTATTACTGTGAACAATTGTTTAATTCAAGAATTTTCAAGTTTATAGTGAATCCTATTGTGTAATACTGATTTCCCCACTATAAAATTATAAAACTGATCAACATAACAATGCAAAAACAATTGGAAGTGGCTGCTCGTAGCACCATTCTGTCTGTATCAGGTCCATTTTAGATGAATTTTAAGCTAACAGAAAATAAAGGCTAGAAACAAGTTGCCAAGCTCTATAGTTAATTATGCCTTGGATTTTCTGTTGCCACTGATTGCTTTGCTTTGTGCACCTAGTGATTCTAAAACAATTGAGAACAATCAGTATTCAAAATTAGTTTTGCAGAACAAAATATCAAATGAACACTACATGCCTACTTCTAGAAAACAAAAACCCAAAAAATAGAATGGTTCCTACCATCTGTACATGTGCCACCATGAATTCAAGACAAAAAATATATGATATATTGTTTCCTTTTGCTCTTCTAACAACCAAAATAAAGGAGGGCGCTTACCAAGAGTCCTTAATGTGTTGTAAACTAGGTGAGAGCTGAGAAGAGTGCAAATAGCGAACACCTTTGCATCATACAAACGGGTGGCTCCCTCTCCATAAAATCCTTCGGTGTCCACTAGAATCACCTGTGCATGATAATGAACTAATGTCACTCTGTTTTAGGAATACACCTCTTGGAATTTTATGTAATATTATTAAACTGCTTACAAATTTTGTGCTTAAAAAATAGAAAGTAGCCAGCTGGACTGGGGTCTTACAGTAAGATGGGATGGTTATTGCAACATGACTAGGTTCAAATACCAGCAGGTATGCCCCGTTTTGAGAGGTGCCTGTGTTGATTTCACTCGGTGGATGTAAGAGGAGCTGGCTTTGGCTTTCAATAAATCCTGGATAGAAGGTAGAATATCCAGATTGCTGGGAAGTTGGCTTTCAATGAGTCCGTGATCTTAAAACAGTATGACACGACGACTGGCTTCCTGGAATTATGTGTCCAAATACTAAAATATATTCAGAGTGCAGCCCACTGCGAAATAATTAGCGGGCGAATACATTGTAAGGTAGATATTAATGTGAAAACTAAATATTCAACAAGGGATATGTTTCTGTACCTAATTGAAGCTTGTAATTCTTAGATCAATGGTTTTCATGGGCAATAATCAGGAACGAGGTTAGTACGGAAGACGAGTGTCGAAGCTTTACAGGAAAGGAGAGTGCTATCAGGAATTGCACTCAAGACTGCTTCTGGATTGCAACAGTATTTAGTGTGTATAGTGTATTAGGAAAAAGAAATTAAAAAATAACAAAAGGAAAATAGACAAACTACCTGAGATTCATCCACCCCTTTGAGCTTGCTCTTGGGCACAATTCTGATCCAAATGCCCCTTGTCTCGGGATCGGGTCTTGCACCCACTGGAAACCCATGAGTAGAATCCAGCAGAACGTTCAGTAGAAATGATTTCCCACTGAAATACACATAAAAATAACTTTTAGCATCACACTCGAAATTTTTCTTAAGAAAATATAGAAAGTGAATATAAGAATGTAAAGAGCTCTAACCCATGATATGGTCCTACAACAGCCACAAACGCGACAGGGTCGTCTATGCTGGCAAGTCTTTCAAGCGCAATTTCATCCAACTCAAGCTTCTCATGTCCCACGCTGGGCCTCAACAGCTGCAACGTTTCTTCTTCATACTTGTTATAACTGTCTTCCGACTGCAAGCTATCAGCACTCACAGTGGCAAGGATCACCAAAATGAAATAGATAGCATGCAATAAATCCATTTGGGTGGGATTGATTACACCTCTTCTGCTGGGATCCAGCTGGGAGGGTTTTTTTAACAGAGTAAACCCCTAAAAAATGGAGGAATATTGATATTTAATTTTTAGATTTTAAAGGAGAATTCTGGGTGAGTATTAGTTTGCTTTGTAAATTTGTGTTTCTTTGTTTCTCCTTGCACTGGTTACTTGAGCCTTAAGTTTCCATTTCCTTCGAAATTAAAATTGACTGAATTCAAGGGCACAATAACTGATGCTAAGGAAAAAAGGGAGGGAATTCACAAGTTTTCCACAATATTTTTTAAAAGTGAACTAATGTCATTAAAGCTGCGTTTTTCAATTCTGTGTATGTTTTTCTCAGTTCGGGTTTGTAGTAGAATTAGCTGCTTTTTGTATTTGTTTAACCTCCCTCTTCGGGTTTGTAGTAGAATTAGCTGCTTTTTGTATTTGTTTAACCTCCCTCTTCGGGTTTGTAGTAGAATTAGCTGCTTTTTGTATTTGTTTAACCTCCCTCTCCAGCATCCAAGCGAGAAAACTTGCTCTTGTTTGCTTTATGAATCGGAGGAGCAACATTGAGAAACAAGATCTCCCACAAAATTTCCAAGATCCTCCTCAAGAAAGGACTTCGTTGCGCCTTCAAGCCCTTTGCGACTTTGAGAAACCTCATTCCTTCTCTCAAGGACCCTAAAGACATCCTTCTTGAATCAGGTGTTTACAAGGTGGTGTGCTCTTGTGGCATCCCTTATATAGGGGAAACAGGCTGCTCTTTTAGGACTAGAATCAAAGAGCATAGTGCAGACATCAAGCATGATCGGGTCTTCAAATCCGCTCTCGAAAAGCACTCTTCTTTCACCAAACACCACATTTGTCTTGAAGACTTTCAAGTCTTATACAAAGAAGACAACTTTTTTAAGAGAAAACTCAAGGAAGCCATCGTAATTAGCAATCATCCCGCCAACTTAAATCGTGATGAGGGTTGGAATCTCAGTCGTGCCTGGCAACCTTTGTTATCCAGCTTCAGGAACCACCATCTTAACCACTCTTGACGGTCTCTCGTTTTTCCTTTCTCCCCTGTGGTTCTCTTTTTGTTTCTTCCTTCTACTTCTTCTCATTCTTTTGGGCCTTTCCGTCCCCTCTTTTGTCGGTTGTTCTCTTCCCCCCCCCCTTCTTGTCATTATCTTGCTCTTTTTGGTTGGTCACTTTACCTCCTTGTATTGAGTCCTTACTCTTAGCTTTAGTCTTCTTTTACTCTTTGTTTATCTCCCTTCTTTGTTATTTTATTATTGTTTGTTTTTACTAGTTGCTTCTTAACCAATATAATTTTATTTTATTTTATTGACCTTTATCTTAATTACATCTTTGTCTCTTTACTTATCTTTCTTTAGTTTATTTATTTATTTTTAATTCTCAATTTTTATTTTTATTATTTTTCTTTAGAATTAACGTTTGCTCCTTTGAAGCTTTTACTTGATTTATTTTATTTTTATTTTGTTAGTTTCTTTCATTTTTCTTTATTTTATTTGATTTATTTTATTTTATAGTTATTTCATTTTATTTCATTTATTTTTATTTTCAATTTTCTTTGTCATTTGTTTTATTTTGGATTGTTTATCTCTTTTATCTTAATTTTATTTTATTTATTTTCATTTTATTTTGTTAGTTTCTTTCTTTTATTTTTATTATTTTTCATTAGATTTAACGTTTGTTCCTTTGAAGTTTTTACTTGCCTTATTTTTATTTTATTTTGTCACTTTCTTTCATTTTTCTTTATTGCATTTGATTTATTTTATTTTATAATTATATCATTTTATTTTATTTATTCTTATTCTCAATTTTCTTTGTCATTTGTTTTATTTTGGTTTGTTTTTCTCTTTTATCTTAATTTTATTTTATTTATTTTCATTTTACTTGACTTCTTTTCATTTAATTTGTTAGTTTCCTTTATCTTAATTTTAATTTTAGTTTTTCTTTATTTTACTTTCTCCTTTTCTTCATTTTATTTTATTTTATATTTATATCATTTTATTTTTTGAATTTTCTTTGTATTTTATTTTATTTGGTTTGTTCATCTCTTTAATTTTGATTTTAGTTTTTCTTTTCTCTTTTTTCTTTATTTTATTGGATTTATTTTATTTTATAGTTATATCAATTTATTTTATTTATTGTATTCTATAATTATATCATTTTATTTTATTTTATTCTTATTTCCAATTTGTCTTGGTTTCTTGTTTTATTTTGCTTGGTTTATCTCTTCAATCTTAATTTTAGTTTTTCTTTATTCTATTTTTTCATTCTTTGTTTTATTTTATTTATTTTATTTTTTATTATATTATTTTATTTTATTTTATTTTCAATTGTCTTTGTATTTGTTTTATTTTGGTTTGCTTATCACTTTAATTTTTATTTTGTTTTCTTTATTTTTCATTTTTCTTTTTTATTTTATTTTATTTTCTATTTTCTTTGTATTTTATTTCTTTGGTTTGTTTAGCTCTTTAATTTTGATTTTAGTTTTCTTTTTCTTTTTCTTTATCTTATTTTGTTTTAATCCTTATTTTAGTTTTTCTTTATTTTGTATTTTATTTTCAATTTGGTCACTTATTGCTTTTTATTACTCTTAGTCATTTATTTTGTTTTGTTTTAATCCTTGTTCCTTTATCATTTTGTCTTTTATTTTTATTCATCTCTACTTATCTCTCTTATCGCTTTCATGCATTCCTCATCATTCTTATGTTTATTTTATTATTTTCTTTTCATTCCATTTTGGTTTGTTTATCTCTTACTGTTTGATTTTTCTTCTTCTTTTCATTTTATTTTTTATCCTTGATTCACACCTATATCATTTATGTCTTTGTTGCTTTATTTCTTTGTCTATTTTATTTATTCATATTTACAATTTCTTATTCTTTAAACAATTTTAATCCACCCTTATCCTCGAACTGTGTGCCTCGAACTGTGTGCCCCCTTCCTTGTGTATCCTCTCTCTTTTTAGCTTGCTTTGGTCTGCAACAATCATTTTCTTCTCCTCCAGCTCTCTTTCATCCTGATGATGGATCATGTAGTATGATTCAAACGTCGATGTGAAAAACCAAAACACAATCAAATCCATAAATTAATAGCACTACTTGATGGATTGTGGAAACTTGATATCTTTAAACATTTTTCAATTTAGGACTAGGATATATCTTAAATATAATCTATATAAGATATCTTGTAATATATCTTATTATTATATTATATTGTTATATATTATTTTATTATTAGTAGTATGATATTATATTAATTTTTTGAATAAGTAATATTATATTATATTATTGTTACATTATTAAAAATATATTGTTAAAATAATTTATTTTATTTTTTCTAAAATGTTTTTTTATTTTTTGTGTTTTGGTTAAGTAGTATTATATTATATTATTATTATTACATTATTAATTAAAAATGTAATATTATTAAAGTTGCTTTTTCTTTTATTTTCCTTTTTTTTTTCAATGTATTTCTAAAATGTGTTTGTTTTTGTGTTTTTTTTGGGACAGACCATTTTGTTATTATAGAGTTACACTTATCCGCGTAACTAATTTTGGGGGTAAAATAATTTTAGGCAGCCAAACTTGTATGAGGGGTATTAAATAATTTATAGGGGCCAAAATTTGTCTTTAGGTCTTTGAAATAATCCAAATGGACCTAATTTGCCTTGAATAATTTGGCTTGGGTGTAGGAATAATCTTTCTTAGTATCAAATGATTAAGATGATAAATTTCTTGTAAGAATAATTTTAAGAGATTCATTTTAATTTGTTTTTGGCATATTTTTTACTTTATCTTTTAAAAATTGAGCTTTTGCATTCAACAAGATTTGATCCTTGCCAATGGGCATGCAATGTAATGTTTGAGTCGTGTTGTAGGCACCTAAAAGGTGTCAAGTTTGAATCTTCAATAAAATAAAATAAAAAGATTTGATATTTGGATAACTCTTTGTGAGATATTCAACTTTACAAATAAACCAAAGGCCATTTGATTGTAAGAAGAATTTATCTTTTTCAATTATCTTTATTATTGTGTTTACCAACTAAATTGGAAAAATAACCTATATATATGCGCTTTTATAAGCCTTAAATTAAGCATTATTACATCTAATTCATTTAACTATTTATGTAAAGGAATAGATAACTTCTTGCTATAATATGATATAGATTTAGTAGAAACAATCAAGCAATGAATAAATAATTATATCTCAACTGATGAGTTAGGAATTGAGTGCCTAGAGAAGGATAAGAGTTATTTAGTTGTTTTTAAAGATATGACAATGTGACTTGTGTTGTATACCTACCGATTTGCTACAACAAATAACCAAGATATGGACTTTGTCTATAATCAATTTGTAAATGATCATAACAAGCTCTTGTTGAAAACTACATTGGCGCAAATGAGGTTGTGTTGTGCAACCTAGTCCCAAAATGAATCACATTGTGCAGATTAGTCCCTCTATCATAACTTAGTATAACATTGATGTAAACTTCAAATTTTAAAGCACCATGACCTATTGCTAAAAAGGTGTTTTGATAAGAAGCACAGTGGGGTTTTTGCTTCTAAGGCAAGAGGTGATGACCTAAGCTTATATTGATTGCAATGCAATCCCTTAGAGGTTGATTTATAAGATAATAGTCATATCTTAAATAATTCAAATGAAAATGTTTGATTGAATGAGTATGATGCAGAGATATAGATTTAGATGTGTTAGTGAAATGGAAGATTATTTTGAGTGATCCTCACTACTACTTGATGATTACTAATGACCAATGATTGTTTATAAATTCATGTCCTTCATTGCTCAACTTGAGATTTTTATAAATGCATACCAATAGGGCAATGCTTAGTTTTCAAAGATTAAAAGAAATTTTAGATTTTGAAAAAGGTGGACTAGGTTGCATTGTGTGATCTAGTCCTAAGTAGGAAAAGTTTAGGAATTATGATTTTTCCAAGTCAATAGGATATAGAATATCAATTGGTTGGTGGGTTATTGGGAAGGAATTGATTAATACACCAAATAGGTTGAATTGAGGATTGTGATTGTCAATTTAATTATATGCATGCAAAGTAGTGTAGAAGTGTAGGATATGTGCTTTTGTCTCTTACATTTTTTCCACTTTGGAGTGCGTGTGCATATGCTTGAATCATGCCTACCAAAGTAAAATATGTAGTAAGAAAAATAGGCAAGCATTAAAAGGATATATTGTTGGACCTTAGATGATTCCTCAATATATTTGTGCATTTGTAAAAATATGCCAATTTTTTGTACATGCACCCACAATCATTAGTTATAATCATTAGCATGTCTGCAAATTTTTAGTCTCTGATTGAGAAAGTACAAAAGTTGTCAAAAGTACAAAGTTGCAAAATTACTAAAACCCTAGATAAACCCTAAGGTCATGTGTGCACTTTATTTCTATTCCTTCGTTGACCTATTTGACTAGTCACCCACAACTTAATTCTTTGCTTAAGCCCCCTACAACATTTATTTACTGACCCATAAGCCTAGCTTACTAACTTGAAAAGGTTTCTCACACATGCATATTGGGTGACTTAAAAAGGAAAGGTCCTTTTATAGTCCACGATACCAGACAATCTATTTTTGGGTCTACGGATGGCTTACAGTACATGGGACTCCTCATACTCCCAATATGAGGGAGGCACCTAACTTGTGCTCCATAATATGAGGTGTGCATACCTTAAGTGATCTCTCATTTTAGGCCTCGCCTAGACACACATCAAAATTATGCAAGCCTGCGATCTTACTCTCTACCTACCCCATCAAGTATGTGGGTGTGTGATATTGTGACATACATCACCCCACTCTCACTTGGCATCCACATGGTGTTCTTTGGTAGCTTCACAGTAAAATGGATTATCGCAAGCCCAACTTAGATATTTTTTTGATCCATGAACACACAATAGCTCTCGACATCTATCTGACCTTGATGCATAACTTTGTTTTATGTTGGTTTTACAGATCCATAGGTCTATTGAAGTGGGCCCAATCTTTGGCTATGGACTTGCAAAAACATGGGGCTTGGCTAGATGTGTGCATAAAAGGCATTGGTTTGTTTTTTCATGAGAGGAAATTTGACACATGGCATTATTTTGAGAACTTTCTTCAATTCACATGAGCCTTTCATCTTGCTATTATCTCCCTTGCAAACATGTGATTTCCTGCCACGTGTCAGTATTAGTTTCTGTGCAAAGTGAATTTGATCAGCAACTAACATTCAAAGTTTTCAAGCGGTTGTGATGGTGACTTTACAAAGGATGATTTCAATTTCTCCCATTGCCCTTGATGGTTTTTCCACAATCTCATGGTTACGTTAAACAGTAGAATTAAATAATGGTGTCTTGCAGGTGTTTTCTTATGTGTAATTTGGGGAGGTTCCTTTTCCCTAGCCATGAAAAGTAAATGTTTGATGCTCAAGATTGTTTTACATGTGTCTAAGATTAGATTTTGTGAGTTGATCGAATCTCTTCATTTTTGACCCTAATTAGAATAGGTTTGATGTTTGATCATTCGAGTTATGCCTAAACTATAAAGGTAAGAATTGTACTCATTTTTAAGTATGATTTTTTTGTGGTTAGTCGGTTTGGGAAGGGACTAAGTTATGTTTTAGGGTTTTGGTGGTATTTTTGGTCCCTTAGCATAAGGGGAGGTAGTGGTTTTTTTGTATTAGGTGAAGATCCTTATTCTATAAGGCAAAGTATTGTAATGTTCATGTAACTTGATTGCAGACTATATGAATACATACTATTATGTTATTATCTCTAGCTTTGGGATGTAATACCTTTAAAATCAAATTAATGAGGTTATGGAGGTTCTTCAAGCACATTTACTATTTGAGCTATTTATCTATTTGTTGTCCATTCAAGGGGTAGTGTAAATGCTTGCATGAAGGTGGTGAAGGTATTGTATTTTTAGATGGATCATTAAGTAAAATTTTATAGCAAGCTAAAGAGGACATTTATGTCATAAGGTGATAGATGTTAATAGGTTACCAAGATTACGTTATAGCATTAGAATATGAGTGCACTATATGTGACTCTATAGCCTAATTGCAAGCACTGATCTTTCCATTGTATTACCCAACCCTCAAGCAATTCCCAATCACTGGGTCATCAAAAATAATACATCAAATATACATCCACTTTTTCCTTCAGGTTTTTATATATTTTTTATTTTTACCATCTCATTGAAGCCTAAAAGTTCACAAGAGTTGCTTAAGTTTTTCCAAACCTTGCATAATCTTGTCTTATGGTGTGATATTTCATCTGTAGTCACACTACTTGTTATTTATCACTAGTCATCAAGTGTTTGTGTTATAGGGTTACCCACCTAGGTCTAGCAGAGCCTAAAGTGTAGAAGGTGATTATTTAGCAAAGGTAATACCTTGTCAAGTTGTCCAACACCTTGAGATCTATGTGGATAGAGAAGTGGAAACCTCTTGGGAGACTTTAGGCAATAATTAGTTGGAGGAACCAACAATAACTATAAAAACCATTAGTACATAAAAATCTTACCATTAATTATAGCGTACAACATGTGTGAAGCGAAACTTGTACTAAGATATGATAAGATGGTATGATGTGTGGCATGGTGCATAGGGAAATATGGATTCAATATCATTATGGACCCCACAAAGTAACACATAGTAACTAGTATAATATTATAAAGGGATCATGATATGTAGGGAAATTACAAGCTTCAAATTAGTATGACACCCACAATGTATCATGACCACCTTATAAAGCTCATAAAGATGGAATCATGATGCATATATGTAATTATAGAGTTGGTACTAGTGTATTCTTGTGACAAATGCAAGTATAACATCACATAAATTTGGTGTAGAAGGAATCATCACACATAAGGCAATCATGGAGATGGAATTGATATGGCCTCTACAACATATACAAGCATGTTCATACATGTAAATTTGAGATATTATGATAGGATTACACTTCCCCAAGAAATTGCATGCATGATGTCATTATATAGATGATTTGAAGATGATAAAAGATGTGAAGACGTAATGTAATTGCCATATACAACATTGTAGTGTCCTCACATGGGATGTACATTATTTTATTGTTATAGATCAAGTAATGGTGAGAAAATGTTTGTCCCTAATCATTCCCCTCAAGTGGCGGCAATCATATTTGTAAAGTGTGTCTCCATGCACCAAATGTTATTGTGTAAGAATAATGTGAATATTGTTGTATAAGATGATGTAGGAGCTTTTGTGTTTTTGGTGCTCTTTATTTTGGGGTTTTGTTTGCTTTAAATTTTGGCTTGTTAGGTCATTGTTTTCCCAGCTATGAAGGGGGTTTTAAATTGCACACTTCGAAAATCTAACCACAAAACTTATCATGGCCAAGCAAAGAGAAGTTAGTGGACGTAGTTGCAAGATTCGGTTGTAGGAAAAATAGTTAACATTTCAATTACCAAATGCAGTTTCAACGTAGTGAGAAAGGAGAGATTAGGCAGGTAATGAGAGGAGGATCTTTCATGTACGAGGGAGTTAGGCATCTACCAGTGAAAAAGGAGAATCGTCGGTTATGGGAAAGAGAGGCTTGAACCAGTATTGCAAAAGAAAACATTAACAAAGATAATGAGGAAAGCAGGAGAACATAGGAAGAATAAGTCTGTGATTGGAAAGGAGGTTCAACGATTTTGTTCAAAAGGGGAGCTCGTATGGAAGGTTTCAAGGCAGGGACAATCGACATGGGGTTTCAGTTGGTGATACTCAGGTAACAAACAAGAAAGTCATTCCTTGAGAATCAATTACATTGTCATCAATGTATCATTATTTATTTTTTAATGCATTATCCTTGTTTGTTATCACCGATTCTTGAAAACTTGATTTTTCCTTATTTGAATAAGGAATGCTTTTATCTATTCTTGTCACTATTTCCTAAGGGTCGGTTTATCAATTGGGACAATAATCAAACTCTATTTAACTTCATTGAAGCTTGTAAACTTTTGTATTTTGTTCCTAGTAAGAAGAATGAGTTGTTTCATGTTTTTGTCACCTTGATAAGAGATCCTTTTGTAGATTGAGATTATTGTTTTTTCTGAAGTTGGGGCAGCTTACTGTAGCTTGCGTTCATTGTTTCTTGTTGTCCTTTGATATACAAAGTGTTTATGCTTATCTACATTTAGGCAGTCACCAGTTTGGTATCAAAGAGTATGATTGTGAAAAATTCAATCATCATTTTGGTATCAAAGCCTAAAAGGTCTGGGAAGAGGAAGTCAGTTGTGCTCATGGTATTTTGGCCAAGTATGTGTGTGGAAGTTTGACAGGTTAATAAGAAGAACTTGGGTACCAACAGACTGGTTGTTGAGGAGTGGGAAAAATGCCACCGAGAGTGTTGAGAGGTAGAGGAGTTTGAGGAAAAGGCAAAAGAGAACATGATGATGGAGTCATTGAATTGTTGTAGAACTTGACTACATGAATGAATGCCATGGAGAGGGCATAGCAAAGAGGAACACTAGTGGATGATGCTAGTGATGTTGAAGAGGAAGAGTGACCACAAGCAAATGATGAAGAAAATCAAGAATAACCTAAAGGAGTGGAAGAAAGATTGATCAGAGTTGTGATGAATGTGGGAGCCAAGCCAAGGATCGAGGTTCCAACATATTTGGGAAGTGTAAATGGAGAAGAACTTATGGATTGGATTAATGACCTAGATATGTATTTTGAGTATGAAGGAGTTGTAGAGGAAAGAAAAGCGAATTTTGCTTGCACAAAGCTCAAGGGCCACACTGCTATGTGGTGGGACTATGTCCAATCTAAGAGATGAAAGAAGAACAGGGAAAATATTACCTCATGGGATCAAATGGTTGCTAAGTTGAAGACAAAGTTTATTCCAATAGATTATCAAACTAATCTTTTCAGGGGATTGTAGAATCTGAAGCAAAAATATATGTCAGTCAAGGAATACACGGAACTATTCTACAAGTTGGTGATTCGATTAGGCCATAGCGAAGAGGATTTGGGAAAGGGGGAAAGGTATATGAATGGGTTGAGATACAGTTTGCAAGACAAGTTGAGTTTATTGTCATCAAGAACTTTGGAGGAAGCCTACTAGTTTTCCATTAAGGTAGAGGAGAAGTTGATGAGGAGGTAGAATTAGCAAGGTCGAGGTAGAGGACGAGGCTATGTAGAAAAAGGACAGCAACACCACCAAGATGGAGAGGCAATTAGCTCTAGAGGGAAAGTTAAGTCAGAAAAAGGAGGTTATTAGGATAGGAGAGAAAGATTTGGTAGAGGTGATGGTTATCAGGGAAGAGGCAGAGGTTTTGCAGGTAAATGTTTTAAGTGTAACCAGTATGCGGGTCACTAGAGTTGGGAGTGTCCAAAATCTTCCCACGGAGGTTACACAAGGCTTGAAAGGCATAATTAGGTGGTGCAAGTAGATCAAGAGAGTGTGGGATCATTTTCTCCGAGAAAGGAAGAACTTGAGTCAAGAGAATCTCTTTTGTTCCAAAGAGTGTTGTTGAATCCGACATAGGAGAGTCATGAACCGATACAAAGGAAGGCTCTACTCAAAGCGAAGTGCAAATCTAAAGGTAAGTGTTGCAAACTTATTATAGACAGTGGTAGTACCAATAATATTGTTGTTGTTGAACTGGTGGAAAAGTAGGACTTAAGAGAACTACACATCCTACACCATATAAGGTTTTTTGGTTGCAAAAAGGTCATCAATTGTTAGTATATGAGCAAGCTTTGGTAGAATTTCAAATAGGTAGTTATAAGGATAGTGTTTTGTGTGATATCATGTTGATAGATGTGTGTCATGTGCTACTTGTTAGATGTTGGCAGTTTGACCAAAATGCCATACATGATGGGAGACATAACACCTACACTTTTGAGAAGGATAGACTCAAACATACCATGTTTCCTTTGCAAGAACCAAAAGAGGTCAGTCAAAGCAACAGTAGTAAGGTGATGTTGGTTAGAAGAAAAGAGTTTTTAAATGATGGAGAGCCAAAAGAAGTTGCAACAATAACCAAGGAGGTGAACCTTCATTTTCCTCAAGGTCGCATGGGTGTAAATAGTGTCAATTTGTAGATAGGATGGAAGAAAACATGTATTGACCCAGGTGACTGTGAAGATAGGGCAGCCATTGTTATTCTGAAGGATAAAAAGATACATGGGAGTTTGGAACATCAGTGTCAGGATGAAGACATGGGCAAGAATTTGTATGGGTAGAGTATAAAGATAGCAAAAGAACATGTGGAAGATGACCTGGCTCTTCGAATTGAGGTGATTGAGAGAGAGTGGCTTGAACTGATAGGAGGTGAGACTAATAGTGCAGTTGTCAATGTTGAGGTACGATCTCAATTTTCAAATCGATTGGATACAATTGAAAATGATTTTGATGCATATGCAATGATTGCAATGGAGAGGGAGATGCAAAATGAATGGGAAAGATGCAACAAGGAGGGGCTATCTAGACAGTGGAAGAAATTTTTTAAAGATGATGAGATGGAGTGTGGAAATAGAAAGAAAAGTTTGATGTATGGAGAAACTAATCCAGCCATATGCTGGAAGAAAAGGAAGAAGTGAAGGTACAGGTTGTCGACTATCAATATAAGGGGTATGTTGCAAGTGCATTGAACTTGAAAGGGTAGTCCTATTACCCAACTCCTTTTGTGAGCTACGCTCACAAACAACTCCCCTGGGGAGTTTGATGCAGGGAAATCTTCAATTTTGTTTTTAATTTTGGTTTCATTTTGGTTTTCTACATTTCTTTGTTTCCTTGTCTCTTGTTGACAAGTGGTAGCATTTATGAGGGTAGTGAACTCTTTGTTGTTTCCTATTGTTTGCTATTTTGGTGGTGGGATTGATGAGAATGTGAAGGCAAAAAAAAACATGTAATCACCACCTTTGTAGGAGGGTCTCTACGCATTGAGGGGACAATTAATGAGAAAAGAAAAAATTAAAACCTGATCCAAGAGAGACAACAAAAAGAAAAACGGTCCAGGAAAAAGAAAAGAGAACGGTTGAGCTCAAGAAAGGAGGCACCACCCATGTTTGGTGGGTGTACTTGTGCCAAGAAGAAATGGTTAGGGGAGAGAATCTCGAGTAAACAAATAATTTTCTATTAGAGCTCTATGTTGGTTTTGGGTCGATTGAGTAAAGATGAGGTTTCAAATAATTAACAAGATATTGTAAGCAACAACCTTGCTTCAGTAAGAAAGACTCAAACATAAGGACAAGTTGAAGGTCAATAAGATAAGATAGGATGCAAATTATGATCGAGAATTGGAAAAGTTGAGAAGAGATTTGGAGAGATGTAATTCATTGGTGAAGCAATGACTTGAGGAAAGAAGTCAAGAATATGATTGGGGTTGACCATTGAAAAAAAGTTGAAGTGACCTATGCAAACAATTGTCAAGCAAAGATGAGGGAAAAAGTTGGCTGCCTTGAATGAAGAAGAAGCCTTGTCGCATCATGAAGTTGACATGGAAGTAGAGCCTGAAGAAAAGACAGAGAAGAAGAAAATGGAAAATGGAAAGGAGAATGTTGGCCAGCAGTATGCAAGAGAATTTGTGAAGAAAAACACAGATGTTGAAAATGAAGGTGAAGAAACAAAAGTATTGATTAATGAGATGCTAAAGGAAACACATATTGACATACCTTCAGAAACATCTTGGGAGAAGCTAGAGGAGAGCACATGCAAGGTAAATGGTAAGCAAGTTGTTTTAGATGATTTTAGTAATGATACTTTTGAATCTTTGAATGGCATTGTTGATGGGAAGGGTTTAAAAGAAGAAGATGAAAAATGATTTATATGGATGGGAAATGGAGTTGTGGAGGCTTTTTGATGAAAAAGACATAAGAAGTAGAAGATACACAAAGAAAAAGAAAAACAAACTAAAATAGGTTGAACACATGACCGTTGTTCCAGAATAATATTGGAAAATGCGAAATAAAATAATAAAGGTGATTTTTGGCTAGAGATCTCATGTGTAGGAGCACATGCTTTCTTTTGTCTCCTAGGGGGTCTGACGTAGGAACTTTTATGTTTTTTGTGCTCTTTATTTGGGAGTTTTGTTTGCTTTAAATTTTGGCTTGTTAGGTCATTGTTTTCCTAGATATGAAGAAGGTTTTAAATTGCACACTTTGAAAATCTAGCCACAAAACTTACCATGGCCAAGCAAGGAGAAGTTAGTGAACGTAATTGCAAGATTTGGTTGCGGGAAAAATAGTAAACATTTTAGTTACCAGATGCGGTTTCAATGTAGTGAGAAAGGATAGATTGGGTAGGTAATGAGAGGAGGATCTTTCATGTACAAGGGAGTTAGATTTCTACCAGTGAAAAAGGAGGATGGTCAGTTATGGGAAAGAGAGGCCCGAACTAGTATTGCAAAAGAAAACAATAACAAAGATACCGAGGAAAGTAGGAGAATAGAGGAAGAATGAGTTTGTGATTGGAAAGGAGGTTCAACGGTTTTGTTCATAAGAGGAGCTTGTATGGAAGGTGTCAAGGTAGGGACAATCGACATGGGGTTTCAGTTGGTGGTACTTGAGTAACAAACAAGAAAGCAATTCCTTGAGAATCGACTACGTTGTCATCAATGTATCATTGTTTATTTTTAATACATTATCCTTGTTTGTTGTTGATGGTGGTTGAAAACTTGATTATTTGTTACTTGAATAAGGAATGCTTTTATATGTTCCTGTCACGATTGCCTAAGGGTCGATTTGTCAATTGGGACAACAATTTAACTCTATTTAACTTCATTGAAGCTTGTAAAGTTTTGTATTATATTCCTAGTAAGAAGAATGAGTTGTTTCATGTTTCTTTCACTTTGATAAGAGATCCTTTTGTAGATTGAGATTATTTTTTTTTCTGAAGTTGGGGTAGCTTACTATAGCTTGTGTTCACTGTTTCCTGTTGTCCTTTGATATACGAAGTGTTTACACTTATCTGCATTTAGGCAGTCACCAGTTTGGTATCAGAGAGTGTGACTGTGAAAAAAGTCAGTCATCATAAGATAGGATCACAAAAGATCAATGTGTTAAATATAATATGAGAATGAAACAAGTTTTTATTGTGTGAAAATAATGTGGTGGTGTTATTTTATGTAAATTATGTTGTGGTTTCATCATGGGGAAATGATATGAATGTGATCAAGAATGTTTTTGGATGTTGAATTTGTAAGAAAAAATCATATCAACACTTCATATCACATTATGTAATCCATCATCATAATGAAGAGAATTAATGATAGATTATAGACCAATGGTCACTAAGTATAAGAGGGCAACATAAGGTATATCACAATAAATATATATATAAAAAATTAAAGAAGAGACAAAAAAAAAATAATCAAATACATTAATAAATGAGACATTAAAAATTAATAAACAAGGATAATAGTATGACATTAAGAAATAAATTAACATATATGTATCATCTAGTTCATATTTTTGAGAAAAATAGATAAAATAAAAATAATAAAGCCTCTCAAATAAAAACTAATTAAAGAAAAGAAAAGAATGAAATATAACAAATTATTATTAAATAGAACGTTAATACATAATAATTTGTGTGTGTGTGCATATGAAGTATATGCAAATAGAATAATTTTTTGGAGTTCTTAATGAAGGAATGAAACTTTTTTATTAGTGATGAGATCAAATTAGCAAGGAAAGTGGTCAAATAAGAGAAGGTTTTAAAATAGACATTTTTAATCACACTCAATGATCCATCATCAAAAGTCCTTAATGAAGAATTGAAATATTAATATTTATTAATATTAATAGTTTAGATAATAGTTTTAAATAGAAATTTAGAAAAAAGTTAATACATATTAGAATTGATTTAATGATTATAAAAAAGATCCATTTTTAATTAATTAATTAAATTATTTATAGATACAAAAGTATAAGTAAAAAAAGAATATAAAATGGTCAAACAAGATAATGGAAACAAAGGATAAATTAGAAAGTATAAATATTTTATGATTATAAATTTTATTTAAATTGTGAAGCAACTAATATAGATTAATGAGGGGGAATGGAAATAATAAATATAGAATTTTTTTAATGTTAGTGCTAAAAAATGGGACATAGTTAGTAATGAAGGAAGGATAGTGTTAATTAGAAAGGAGGGTAAACAATTAAAAAAGAGTAATAAAGTTTAATCTAGATGAAAATAATGTAATAATAACAAAGCTTAAGAGAAGAGAAAGCTCTAAAAATTTTAAGGACTTGGATTGCATGCAAATGAAACAACTGAAATGGCATTAGATGAAAATGAATTCAACACTCAAATAAAATACATGCAAACCTCATAATGATGTGTTGATGGATAAAATGTGGTTGCTTAGAAAACCAGTGTGATGTTAGGATTGACATGAATAGATCAATAAAATGGCAGCATAAGGATATGATGAAGTTGGATCTTTCAAATGGAAGGGAATACCTCCAATTTATATATTTTTTAAAGAGGTAATGGATGGTTGAGATGTGATGGAGAGATCAACAATGGAGGATGAATGACAATATTTCCCTAGGATAAAGAAGATAGTGGAAGATTGAGATGGAGTTGTTGGAATGTGAAGGGCTAGGATGCATTTACTAAATTTGATAAGTAATTGCAACCACGAGGAATAGAGGTTGGGATGTATTTCAAAGATCAAGGGATCATAATTGATGAGAGCTCTCAAGCAAGGGGGATAAAGCATATGTCAAAAGGGGATTAATTGGAGAAGGTGGCTAGGAAGATCAATGATGGGGATTAGACATGGGAAATAATGGATGGATAAGGTTTCGTGGGATATTTAAAAAAGGTAAATTAGGAGGCAATATTTGATTTTTTGTAAAGGCAAGACTTGTCTTGTTGCACATTCCAAGGTACATGGATAATTTAAAATTAAGATTTATTGAAAAGAGGATTCTTATCACATGTGCACACAATTAGGGATTAATTAGCCTAAATCAATTAAGATTTATTGAAAGGGGGATTTTATCGCATGTGCACATGATTAGAGATTAATTAGCCTAAATGTATTAATTAATTGATTTTATTGGATAATTTGGGGGGATAAGGCTACATGTAATTAAACAAATATAAATTTATTTAATTAAAGGTGAGGGATAAAGGTGAAGGGTTAAAATAAATTAAATAAATATAAATTTATTTAATTAAGGGTAAGGGGTAAAGGTAAATTGTGGATCAATTAATTAAATAAATAATAATTGTTTATTTAATTGACTGGGATAGGGTAAAATGAAATTTGGTCAAGTATGAGAAAATTTAGGCATCTACAAGACCGACTACATAATCAATGCTATGGAACATAAATACAAGAGCAAAGAAGAATAATGAAGGAGAAAGGTAGCAACCAAAGACTTGCCAAATTAAATAAAAAATAATGAAACATTAAGATAAAGAGATTGAATAATAATAATATACTAATATTATTTTTAAGAAAGAGAATGAAGAAATAGATCTACTAGAATTGTTATTATTTTAACAAATTAAAGGTAACCAGAGGAAAATAGGGATATGATGTAAAAATAGTAAAGCACAAGAATCTTTGAGCAAAGGAAAATGGGGTTAATATTAATCAAGAGACAACAATAATATAAAATAAAAAAATAAGATGACAAAAATCAAGTGAAACTGAGGTTAGAAGGAGAAATAATTGACACTAAAAAATGAGCATATAGGATGCAAACATCAACATCTCAAGGAAAAGAAAGGTCATAAAATGGATAGGTAAGAAGGAAATAACATTGAGACACAAAGATTAGGAAATAGGAAAAATGATGAGAGAAAGGGTAAAAGGAGAAAGGAGGGGGTGGACCAAAAAAGAAAATAATGAGAAAGGGGTATCACCAAAGAAAGAAGCTTGAAAAGAAAGGAAAGAAGAGAAATACATTAGGAGGAAGAGGAGGTTGATTTATGAGAGAATTAAGTAAAGTATGGAAATAAAATTTTAAACTCCACCCATCATCATGATTGATGTTGATGGTATAGTTGTTAATTTCCATGGTTTCCTTGGATTTCCTCTTGAAATAGTTATATTTTCTACTAAGACTTGGGAATCCTCCAATCATATATGGTGTTTGGTGTTAGAGGAGTCTTCAACAATGGGAGATATTGAAACATGTTGTGTCCAATATTGACATTATGCACTTTGATCTTGGTGCTAATAAAATGACCAATCTAATCAATACAGGGTATCCCATATAAGAATAAATAATTTTAAGATCCTCGAGTTAAGGAGAAGGTCTCTAGGATCTTTTGGTAAAGAGATAAGAATTATCAATATAGAGAAAGGTTTGAAGGCACATTTGAGGCATTTTTTCTTGTTGGATATGCTTATGTAGGGGAGGATGGAAATGGAGATACATAAGCAAAGTTGGCTTTTTTAGGTTTAGGACTACTATGAATTTTGACATGCCTGAATTTTTTTGATATTTTTCTTTCTCTTGTATAAAAATTTGAAGATGTTGGCCATGTAAGGGAGCTCATGATCAATTTGTTTAGCATCATATGTACAAAAGGCCCTAGCTACTACAATATTTAAGATACTAGAATTTGGGGTAGGTGGTGATGAGATAGCAAGTGAAGGTATGTTGGTGTAAATAGGTGTTTTACCTATCTATGTCCTATTTTCATGTTAATTCCACTTAGGTCCTACGAAGGAATCTTTCTAGTTAAGCATTAGTTGTCACTTATATTATCTAATTGACATTTATTTAATGTGTGTATCCTAGGCTATTATGAGTTAGTTGTCTTATGTGATAGGATTAAGACACTTGTCATGATCTTATCTAATCCTATTCCTCACCTTACATGTATAAGCAAGGCATCATATGTGCATTGATATATTCAATTGGTTGCTATTTTGGCATTCTTGCATCCTTAATCATAGCATGATATTTCTACCATCTCTCTTGTGGAAGCTATTTTGTCTTGCAAGTGATCCCAAGGTGTTGAGGAGTTCACCATAAACTCCTACAAGGTAGAGATTTTTGTGAGTTGATTTTTGGAAGACATGGTAGGATAAGGAACCATCATAATTTTCAAATTCTTTGGTAAAGTATATGCACTTGGTAATATTGTTAAGATGAGAGTGGAAATCTTCTAATTTATTAGGGCCATGAGACCAACATATGTTGGTATTGTCAAAATTGTTTTACACCATCTATGATTAATGGGGAAGGATTGGAGTGTTGACTCTTTAAAATGGTCCATGAAAAGGTTATTCATGATTAGTGATCATGAGTATGTCATGGGCACCCCACCAAATTTTTCATAGACCACCTATTGGAAGTTAAAAAGGTTTATCAAAGGCAAAATCTTGATATGGGAGCAACCTCATCATGGGTCGTATGCCTAATTATTTGAGTAGAGCCATAAACACACACTTTAGTGAATAGGACATCATCAATATGTTTCCATATTTGACCTTTTTATCCTTGACAAAATCAACAAAATGGGAACTCCTTGAATAGGAACTAGAATTGCTCAGTAGTGATTAGATTAACTTAGCAAGATAGCTTGCAATCTTGCATATTAGGGATTTCATTATGTCTACAATTGGCCTCAAAGGAATAATAACCTTGTGAATTTTTGAAACACCATAAATAAAAGGAGTGGCCTCCTTAGTTCGAATGATTTATTTCTTGGTTTTGTCATTAAATTAAGAAAATATAATGACATGTTTAACATTTTAGGAAATTGGGTTTTGGGTTGAGGTTTTTAGCTCATTGTTAGATAGGAGGTCAACATCTTGGTGGAGCCTAAATCCAAGCCTAAAACACATTAGTTTGAGCTAAGGAAAACATACAAGTGGCGAAAGAGAAATAAAATTATCACCAACAAAAACCTTGATGCCTATGGGATACGCTCAAGATGATTGACGTTGTTGGGAGTTGATGCAGCTACTCATTCTAACAACATAACCTTATTTTACTCTAGAAATGGCTCAAGGAATGGGAGATATATATTTGGGATGAGGATGATGGATGGTTAGGATTTTATCTTGTACAATGGAGGGATGGGGTTAATCCATCTATAAGAGAGAATAAGGATCCTACAAGTAGCATCATATGATCTATGCACATGATTAGGGAAACTATTGAAAAGAGATGGAGGGTGGATATATTCTTACTTTTTATTGAGGTTGGGGATTGAGAAAGTAACCTTTTGGAGCCTTGTGTAAGATTGAATTCTTTATTCTAAAAAAAGGTGGTTGATGAATGTACAAATGAGGAAGTAGTTGATCAAACCTATTTTTTTTATTTAACTAATGATGAGGAGGATTTTGGATGAAGTAAATAAATATTATGGATTTATTTAATTTCTAGGGGAATTTTGAGGGAATGATTGGTTGAATTAAATAAATGTGATTTGTTCAATTAAAGGAAAATTTTTAGAAGAAGCATTGAGTTAGTTAATTAGTAAAATATTTAATAAATATTTATTTAATTGGTGTAGAAGTAACTAGTGCTAGAAGTAGATGTGTGGGATATATATGGTGTGATAATGGCATAAATATAAGAATAAATTTTAGTTGTCTACAGTAACAATAACATTCCCTTTGTCAGCCTTGACAATGATGACATCTTTATTACTCTTTGACCTCTTGAAGGCACAAAGCTCAACTCTAGGAATGTTACATTTTGGGGGTTTGAAACACATTAGGGAGACTACATAATCTTGTCTAATTTCCTTTACCAAATACCTAGGAAGGGATATAACCACATTTTGAACTTTAATTTAAAAGTTTACATGTGGTATATGACAAGGGAAGGTTGTGAATCCAAGACCCTTTTTGACTTGAATTTAAACACTAGAGGTTTAATGTAGACATGGGAGAGGCCAACAACAAGTTTTTTGCCCATCCAAAAAATATTTTTTGAAAATCTTCTGAGGAGTTTAGGGGGAGAATGAACAAGAAGAAGGTTAATGTCTTCCATACCAAGGGAAACCTAGAAATAACTAGATTTGAGAGAAGGGTTTGAGAGATAGATTTGAGGTATGCATTGCAATATGAATATGAAATAGAGGAAAGGGAATAGTGGTAATGCTAAAAATTTGCATTATTGAGGAATGAAATGGATAAAGATTGAAAGGTGTGGATTCAGTAGGAGAGAAGCACGAGGATGATCTTATGATAATGAATGATGATAAAGGAGATTGAGGGAAATGGTTTATATTGTCAAATGGACCATTAGAGAAATTTAATGAGTAAAATGAGCTTAAGGATTCAAGTGATGAGGTAAATATTTTTGTTAGAATTAATAAAATAAACATTAAGGATAAATTAGCATCAAGAAATGGATAAAGAGTAGCTCTTACCTGGTAAGGACTGGAAGTAGCCTTTAAACACAATAGCCTAATGATGAATAGCCTATGCAAGAGACTTTATCTTTGACATGTTATAATATTCATTGTTGAAAATATGAGCTATATAGATACGAGATGGTGAGTTGATTAGATGAACAAAGAATGTGAAAAAATGGGAAGAGAGATATGCCACGCAAAAAAATTAACTTAAATATTATATGTAGAGGGAGATTCTAACAATGGAGAGAGAGTTGTGATGAGTTTTATTGTGTAAGGGTCACCACTATAATTTGGTTTAAAGGATATTTAGTAGGTTTAAAATAGGGAACATGAGATAACTATGGTATTTTCAAATAAAAACTAAGAGTTGACTAAGTCAAGTACAAAATAAGAAACTTTGCTAAGAAGATGCTCATTTGGGAATAAAGTTATTTTTTATTATGAATAATTAGTATAATTGTAACTCTAGCACGAGATAAAGAGTGTTATTTGACATATACTAAGGTTTCTATACCTCCCTTTCCTTTCTCGTGGTTTTTATTCAAACAACAATTACTTGGAATTTTGACATGATACATAACTAAAAAAAAACCAATAAACTTGATCACTTGAAGGAAACTTCCAACCTTGATGGCGAGAAATCATCCTGCCAACTTCTCATTCAATTATGTAAAACTCATATTACAAAGACTCAGTAAACAATTAATTCCAAAATCGACAATTACCTGTGTTGATTTAAAATCAATTTACAATTTCTCAACTATATATTCAAATTTGAAAATAAATCAAATAATTCAATTATTCTTTCAAATTTCATGAAAACACATTACAAATATTAAGGCAACATTGCCTCCCTATCCTATTGACTCTTCATCTCCCCTCACTCTGGTTTGATTTCCATTCCCTAAGAAGTCTTTAATGCATTTAAATTGTTGTGCCATTTCATATGCTTGGCTCAACTCAAACTACATAACACAATTGTTTCTTCTCCCACCAATCTCGACCCTCCTCAAATTTGCAGTCTCTACCTGCACGCTAGCCGCCACTCTCTTCTTATCATGCATCATGTCACTTCTCCACTTCATCCCCTATCTGCTTACCGGACCCATTATTTACACTTCTCCTTCATGCCACAACAACCATGACCCCCCCTCTCTAATATTCAATGCTTTTATTTATTTCTCTGCAAATTCCAACGGTTGGGCATTTTAGGCGCATCCCCCTCTGGCTCCAAACTACATTCTTTTGGTCTCCCTCTGTGGCGTTAATCTGACATATCATTAAGAACTCAAGGCAAATAGATTTAGATTTCCTTAAGGTATCGTAGCTTCCTTTATGGTCACGCGAATACAATCTTCTCCTCCCAAATAGCTTGCACTGGCAATTATTCCGCTCATCGCAATTTCTTGCTAATTCACAATGTGTAACTCTCCCGTAACTTTCTTCCTCTGGTGCAGATTTTCCTCTCTATTCCCATGTGAGATCTTCTTTTTATGCATTGTCGCCAGCATCTCACCAAATCAATTTGTAGCCCCCTCTCATAGGTATTTAATTATTTTTATTTCTTGCAAAGGCTTGTCTTTCTGGCATGGGAAAAGAGGGGTTTTTTGCCTCCTTCGCAACCCTCACTCCTTCAGCTGCCACCCTTTTCCCATTGTTATGTTATTGTTAAATAGTAATCCTTTGTTCATGCTGGAATACGAGGCATCGCCTCATTAGGTATTTGAATCAACCTCAAATGTTATGCATTCATTTGATATTCCAAAGCATTTGATAAAATTCAGATTTTGCAAAGAAATCAACCACACCTTTTTTACCATGACACCTCAGAGTCAATTCAAATTGGAGATCAAAAGTACATCCTCCACATCAAATGAAGAGATGCGTAAATTGGTATTATAAAACTTTTCACCAAACCATTCCGCCTCCAACAGCACTAGGTCAGTCCTTTAGGAGTCTGTCACAATAAACTAACAATCCATTGCATGTTCATACCTCGTCAATAAACAATTACTGGTCAGAGTCAGTCGAACTACGTGGTCTCTATGTGTATAACGTAGGCAAGGATAATCTTCGATGAGTTCCTGAGGCTTTAGGTTAGTCCCTTTTAGGTCTTTGTCAAACTCTTGGAAAACACAAAAACATTTTAAAAAGTCTTAAAAACCCACAACAACCTCAAATAATCAAAAACTTAAACATTCACATAAACATTAAAAAAAACCCTAAATAGCCTCAAAACATTACAAAACACCAAAAACATTGAAATATTTCAAAAATTCCAAAACCACCCATCCCATTTCAATTTCACCTGAAATAAAATTTCACCCATAATAAATCGGTCGTCACCTTCAACCTTTGGTAAAACAAGTAGAAACAAACATGGAGATTCGTGAAGTGTAAACCTAAATGTAAAAAATCTAAAGTCTAGATAATTATCAAACATGTCAATCAAATCTTATGTCAACGGCCTTTCAAACAACTTACAATTAATAGCTAGCATCCACTAACATGTCCTAGGATATATTGTTCTGACAATGGGCATTATCATTGACAATCATTTTGGATTCTTATCCTCAAAACAACACAAATATTTTGGCAATATATATGAATAACATTGATTTTTTGTTCATTTTGATATTTTCTTATGATTTGTCTTCTTGACCTATTCCAAGGACCTCTTGATAATGTCTATCAAAATGGTTTAGAGAGAAAAGAATGGGGAATTGATCATTATCTTTTGTTTGTTATGCTTGTGGGATGTTCTTGTAATATAACTTTGGTGAATACTTGCTTTGTTGTGTGTAGGGAGGTCGTTCAAAATAAATTGTTGACTATTGTGTATGCTTCGGTCTGAAATGTTCTAAACTTCTAAACTACATTCCAATGAAGTTTTTGTATGTTAGGTGTGAGCAAGGATTATCCTATCCATTTGCAGAGTCAAAGTCCATCGCATTAGATACAATGCCATCCCGGTTATCGATACCTTGATGCATCATGTCTATGTGTTATATCAAAAATAAGGAATGAAATGGTGAAATATCTTAATCCCTGAAACAAAAAAACTATAAATCTCATCACCATATCTAATAAAATCTCAATGAATCATAGACTTGTTGGACTTTTGAATCAATCTCAAAAATAAGGGTTAATCAATATCCATCTCATTATTCTATCCATCCTATTCTTCTCGTTCTTCTATCTCTACTAACATTTTTATCTGAGTATCAAATCTGTGTGATATGTATCAAAATATACATGAGGTTACCCATGGTTGATGATTGTCTATACATCATAAAATCTATCTACATCAAAATTTGAGCTTTCTAAGAAGAATCTTTCATCCTCTCCAAGTTGAACTGATCCTGAATTTTTGTCGCGATCTTGACATAAAAAATTAAAATTTCCGCTTGATCTTTTTAGGGGGCATTATGTGGCA
>VDFB02353320.1:0-20508 GCA_007258455.2 Sequoia sempervirens
GAAAAATATGCTATCCCTAATAGCAATCCATAATTGTATTGGTAGTGGTTTTCCCTCTTTGTTAGATTGTGCAATCTTTAATTCCTCTAGCCACATCCCTATTTCTTGCCTAAAATACGTTAAAATATGCATGAAAATAAAATAATGCCTAAAATGCAGAATAGGGGATCCATTTTTAATTGCCATTAGTCTTGAATCAATTTCTCTAAAAATATATGAAGCATGGTCAAATGGCCTATAATTATGGCATTGACAATCGATAGCAATCACCATTAGTACAATTGATATAAAGTCAGGAGCCTCAGTCCCTAACACTTGACACATTGAGAAGTATGTGTATTTTAAATAGGGCTCAAATAAGTTGACATGAAAAGGAGGTCCATCATTGTCATCAAGTGGAACTAGACTTCCATCTTTCTTGGGCCTATGCAATGGTAATATATACCCTCTATAGGTTGTATCCATTCTCCAATATTCTTTTTCTAAAGCTTCATGTACAATAGCTTCATCACATGTGTTGTTGAGGACAAAAAATTCACAAATTACAGCTTTAGACACATGTATAAAAATTTTTCCTAGTGAATTGAAGATAGCCTTGAGGTCTAGATTGTAGTGGGTAGCCAAGTGTTTTACTAATTCCACATTCATAAATATGTTAGGGACAACCAATTTTCCTAGGTTAAAATCCCAGGGATTGTATACTAGCTCAAACATATCCCTTCGATGATAATGAAACATAAATAGCTCCTATCCTTGAAAAGGGGTCCATGCATCCCCTATATGCCTGTACTTTCCTTCAAATGTTTCTAATTCAGTGCTAAGTTGTGTATAATGCCTGGCTTTTGGTCCTGAATAGGTAATTGGTCAATAAGATCTTGGTTCAATATTATCTCATTTGTTTTTGGTTCATCCCTTGTTTAATTTTTTTTGTTTTCTACCCCTAAGTTTTCTATCCTCATTTTGTTGTTTTCTACTCTTTGACTTCCCAGAGCTTGAACCCTCCATTTTATCTTCTCAAAGTGATAGAATTGAAAATAGAATTACAAGGAGTTCACTAGCTTACTTGAAATTTTTTGGTCGCACTAAATTCTCTAACCTCTGCTTGCTCTCCTATTCCTTTCACTGCCAATCTTGAAAATTCTTCTTGCATTATTCTTGTTTCAATAAGATAATTATCTATACAATGTACATCTGTGCGACCATTAATGTCTAGCTCTTAACATGAGTGTAACATGCTTTTTTAATTTCTCACTGTCAAACTGAATGATTATATTAGTGAGACTTATTCAAACTCTAGTTGATCTATGTATTTGAACCATGTCGAATCTTCATTAGATAGAGATCATCTTTCATGGTCAGGAAGATCAAATATTTTTTCCTACTGATGGTAAATAATTGGATTTTCATTTTTTTTAATGCATATCACCTTCGGGAAGAGATTTGTGAAGTCACTTAGATATCAAAGTTGTCGCTAAATATTACTCCGATGAACTTTGATCCATTCATATTACCATCCGCATGTGAATGAGCATCCCTAAGGGATTTGAAAGTTACACCGATGTCATTAGTCTCCCCGATGTATTTCTTTCATTGTCTTATTCCTTTGGATGAATCAACAAGACTCTTGCTGAAATTACTTTCATCAAGGTAACATATGAAGTCAGAAGGAGAAGAAAAATTCACTCTGATAGCACATGTATCTCTGACATGTTTCCATTTTCTTTATTGGTGAGACAATGTGAATTTCTTATCGATGAGGGTCCATCATCATGACATGTATGCTCGGGATGAGTTGAGGATTTCACTTTGATAGTATTGTTCTTGCTGATAACCTTTTTGTCGGTGGGACAACAGGCCTTGTCTTTGTGAATATGCATCCTCTAAAAATTTTTATCGTTGTGACATTGCTGACCTTTTTCCAATATGCAAGAAATGCTCAAATTGAGAAGCCATGACTTATGGATTAGAGAGACATGTACCTAATCAAGCCGATATGAACTGTTTGTTTATAAGCTCTTACTCAATGATTACCAAAGGGATTTTTGGTGTGTCAAAGATCAAAATTGATGGAATCATTGGTGAATATGACATGTGAAATGGATTATAACAATTTTTGTTGTTCTTTGCACTTAAAATGTAATGACTTTATGGGGTTCATGAATGTAAGCCATGAAAAGTGTGATTTTTTTTTTGTAGTCCCAATAGTGGCTTCAAGTGGAGGAATTTTCCATGCACTAGAAATCCCTTACCTTTACCTATTCTACTGTGCATGGAAATGATTTATTTTAAGAGGTTTGTTAAGAATTTTCCATGCACTAGGAATCCTTAATCCTCTATGTTCTTCAAGAAAATAAATGTTTATGGAATTTCCTATGCACTGGAAATTCTTGTTCTTCTCCTAAAATATTTTGGAGATAGTATGAATCCACACCTCCCTTGCCAACAATAACAAAGGGTCCTAACCATAGGGCCTAAAATTTCCTATTCTTTCCTTTGTCCTAACTCCTAGAATTCCACATGAGAACTATGTCATCTACTTCAAACTTCATGTTTTTAGCCTTCTTGTCATGCAAGTATTTCATTTGTAATTTTTTCTTTCTATTATGTTGTTGAGCTTGGTTTCTGATTTCATCGAGCTTCATCAATTCCTCCATCCTTTCCTCCATAGGTTTGGGAATGTCCAAACCTTCTTGTAAAACAAACTTTTAGACTATTATTAGATTATGCAAAGGGAGTCTTGCTTGAGTTCCACACACAAGCTCAAAAGGTGATTTACCAATAGCCTTTTTCATAGAGATTATGATAGCCCATAAAGCAAGCCTCATCTTAGAGTCCTAGGACTTTTTTTTGTTATCTAGCATTCTTCTTATGATCTTCAAGATACTCTTGTTGTTGGATTTTGCCTACCCATTTGCTTGTGGGTGGTATGGTGAAGAGTATGAAATTACTATACCATATGATTGGAAAAATCCCTTGAATGAATTTGACCTAAAACACATTCCATTATTAGTTACAATCCTTGTTGGAGCTCTGAATCTTGTGATGATGTTCTCCAATAAGAAAATTTCCACTACCTTACTAGTTGCTTGCTTAGTGGGTATAGCTTCTACCCACTTTGTGAAATAATCTGTGGCTACCAATATCCATTTGTGTCCTCCACTATACTTTTATGTAATTTCCCCAATGAAGTCAACTCCCCATTGGTTAAATGGAGCTTCAACCTACATAGGTCTTAGAGGCAATTCTCCTTGATACTTCAATTTTCCAAAAAAAATTTGACATGCCTCACATTTCGTAGTGTAGTCATATGCATCATTGAAAACCCTAGACCAATAGTACCCTGACCTTAATATCTTATGAGTAGTGTTTTTTGCTAATAAATTACCCCCACATAGTCCTTCATGCATCTCCTTCAAGACATGCCTCACTTGATGCTCATCTAAGCATAATAATAGAACACCATCCCTATTCTTCCAGTAAAGGTCCCCCTTCATGAATAAATATTTTGAGGCCTGCAACTTGAGTGTCCTTTTTCTGTTATCATCAAACCTTTCTGGACATTTCAAATGTTTAAGATAGTACAATATATTTGTATACCATGATGTTTTCTCAATACTAGTGACTATATTTTCTTTACAATCCACATTGTATACTTGGGAAGCTTCCAAATTTGTTTAAGCCATCAATTTGGCCAATCCTTTTCCTCTTAAAAGGTTAGCAATCTGAAACTCAATATCAAACTATCAAATTATGTTTATCCACCAGTACCTATGCCCTATTATTTCACTTTGTATGAATAAATCTTGCACTACAGTGTTAAGCACATAAGCTATTACTTTTTCCCCCACTAGATATGGTCTAAATTCCTTGATAGCTCTTACCAATGCATAGGCTTGTTTCTCCACAATGTCATATTTCAATTTTACATTTTGGAGGGATTTGCTAAAGAAGGAGACTAGCTTCTCATGCCCTTCATCATTCTTTTGGACCATCACTGCAGCAATTGTGTGATAAGATGTGAATGAAAATATTTGGAAAGGTTTGTTGAAATATGGGGATTTCAATATTGGAGGCTCTTTGATTTCCATTTTTATGTATATGAATAGCCTTGATTGTTTTGGGGATAGGTATCTTTTCAATGGTCTCCACTCTTTTAGGATCAATCCTTACTCCCTCCTTAGAGACTATATGCCCAAGTAACTTTCGTTCTGTTATTGCAAAATGACACTTTTTTAAATTGAGTGAGATGCCATATTCCAATGCTTTCAAAAATATTTTTTCAAGGTGAGCCACATGATCCTCTGCATTTTTGGAGTATCCAGTTCAATAATCTTGGTAGACTACCATTATCACATTAAGAAGGTCAGAAAAAGCAACATCCATGACCCTTGTGAATGTTTCACCAGCATTTTTGAGTCTGAATGGCATCCTAACATAAACATATGTTCCCTATGGTGTAGTGAAAGTTGTCTTCTATTGTTCTAATTCTTTAACTTTCACTTGGTTATAGCCTGAAAATCTATCCTTCATGGACAATAACTCACAACTTGTGACCTTTTGTAGCATAGCCTCCATTTTTAGAAGTGGGTAATTATCCTTGAGAGAGGATACATTCAAGTTCTGGAAGTTTACACAAATCCTTATATCTCAATTTTTCTTTCTGACCAATACTAGATTAGAGAGCCAAGATGAATGTCTAATCAGCTTGATAATACCTCCTCCCTAAACTTCATGATCTCTGCATGCATTTTGGGTTCAAGATTGGGGTTTATGTGTCTTTGTTTTTTCCTAAATGGTTTTGCACGTAGATTTAATGGGATCTCATGTTGGAATAGATCTTCTCTCTATGCTTTAAGATCCTCATAAGACCATGCAAAAATGTGCTTGTATTTCTTTAATAATGTAATCAACATTTTTCTAATTGTTGGACTTATCTTCTTTCCCATGTATACCCTTTTTGGTACCAATTCAGTCCCCATGTTGACCTCTTCAACATATTCTCTCGTTACTAGTGTTTGTTTCATGAGAGCATGATCATTTCCATCAAACACACTTTCTAGTGCCACAAGTCCTTTAGGAAATTTGTTGGTTTTGAGTTGCACTACTTCGTTTCCAAACATAGTATGTTTGCTATCTACTTCTTCCACAAACTCTTTAAAATCAATCTCCTAGGCTTCATATTGATCTATGCAATGCAAAAACTTGATGAGATTGGTGTCATCATTGAAAACTTTCCAACTATAGATGTTATCAGGGATGGACGATCTTTTCTTGAATTCAACTTAAGATACTCTAGCTAGGGTAATATCATCTCTTTTCAGAGCTACATTGAATAGGAAACCTTCCATTAAGTTCTTGGACCTATCTATCCATTCAATTGAAAAGGCACCAAATAGTTCAATTGTGTCCCATACAACATTTTTGTACTATTTTAGCCTTTTGTTTTTTGTAGCATATTTTGATTTGATCAGTGAAATGATCAACTCAGAGTCTCCAAGAATAGTTAATAGTTTGATATTATGTTTGATGGCCGTATTCAAACTAATTAGGAGGGCTTCATACTCTGCTATGTTATTTATACATTCAAAGGTCAACAAGAATGAATATTTGAATGCAACACCCTCAGGTGAGATAAAAACTACTCCTTCTCCATTGCCTTCTTGACTACATGCTCCATCAAAATACATCTTCCACACATCGAGCTGAATCTTGGAAACATGTGTATCAATTAGATCAGTATTTACTAGCTCAGGTGGAGAAAGCTCTATTCTAAAACTTCCTAAAGCCACATCACAAAAGAATTTTAACTAATCTTGAGCAACATAGTCCATAATATAATTTACCCTTGGCTCTCTATATAACATGAATTCTTCACCATTCACTGGTATTGTGGCATAGGACAAATCAAATTGTACATTTCCTCTAACTGTTGTAATCCATTTCCTTGACAAGAGCATTCCAAAATGAGGGGGTGTGTCAATTATAATTATGCCAATATTATATATTTCCTGTAGATAGGCAACCAACTTCACCTCTACATGTTTCATAATTCCTACCACTGGTACATTCCTGCTATCCATAGTGTAGCATTTTCCACTAGTAGTGTTGACCCACATACCAAGTTGTTTCATGACCCTTACTGGCATGATGTTGATAGAAGCACCTGAATCTATCATATAGTTTCTTACCAACTTATTATTTATGAGTAGCGTAGTAAAGAATGGATCAATTTGTGGAGGATTCACCAAAGCATCACCAAGACAAACCTCATGAACCTTTACTTCTTCCTACTTGTTGTTAATGGTTATAGTGTCCCTTTGTTCTAAGAGTTTGTGCTTTTATTTGTTCCTTTAGGTATTAGTTAAAAATAAATGTCCCTATACTCTTTTATTTTCACCATTTCTAATAATGGCATAGACATCTTTACCTAGGACAAGGCCCATGTGAAATTGAAGGAGGTATTTTTTGTTCTAGTTATTTTCTTTTGTTCCAATGGATCTCCTTTTCTCTCCTCCTTTTCTCTTTTATTTGTTTCATTGGATGCGTTTTTGTCTTTGTATGGCTCTATATCTTCTTTGGGAATACACTTTTGTTCATTTCTATTTACTTACTTACTTTCCATCTGCTTTGATTTTTCTTATGTTACTTCTTTTTCTTTCACAAACACTCCTTTTGGAGCACCTCCATTAGCATTTATTGTTCTGTTTCTAAGCCAATGGTTGGTTTTCTCTCGCTCTACTGCATAAATAGTTAATTCCTTAATCTCTTCCTCAATTGGTCTTCTTACTTTTCATTTTGTTGACTGAGATGGTGCACAAGGAGAATATGGTTTGTCATTTCTTTCATCATAATCAGAAAATTATTTTTGTTCCCCCATATGAATATTATACCTTCAGTTATCAACATCATACTCGTAGCCTTCTTCTTTTGAAGATGAATATCCTTGCTCAATTGCATTGAGGGTGTGAGAGGTTAAATATATTGTATGATCCTCTTCATCATTATCTACTTGTATTTCCTCTTCTTGTATTGATTGAGCTACAACTTAATGATCAGGGGAGTGTGGAAGTTTGGAAATTTGACACCAAGGATTATTGTTAACCATGTATGCTCTGTTCTTCTTTAAGGGGTTAGGAGTCTCCTTATTCTTAGGCCTATCAATTATGGGCTTTCCATCCTTGCAATTCATGTTATATGGAATATCATGCAACCTTGGTCTTTCATTTCTATATGCATTCTCTTGCCTATTTTGAGGGTAGTTAATATTTTTTGGGAACGTTGAGATTATATCTCTTACCAATCATCCCAACATCCTTTCTATTGTTCTCAATGGTCAAAGTTGTTTTTTGTGCTTCAATTAGATTTATAGGGAACCTATTTCCAAGCTCATATCATGTCTTTGGATGAAAGAATTTTAGGTAAATGCTTAATGTTGTAGGGTCATTCAGTTTGGACCTAAGTGGTATCTTATTATGTAATTTGTAGAACGTCTAGTTGAAGTCATAAAATAACTCATTCTGATGTTTTTGGATACTTATCAATTCATTCAATGCAAATTCGGGGGCACATTGATTCCCATATTGCTGCAAAAATTGATCTTGAAAGTTTGATATAGAATTAATTCAACCATTAGGTAGGCCATTGAACCAATCCCTCACCTCTTCTGTTAGGGATATCATGAACAATCTCATATTCATGTCCTCATACTCCATACCAATATCTTGAACAAAGACATTGAAATTTATAATGTTTTCTTTAGCTAATATGACATTATTCCCTGTAAACTTGGGAACCATATTTCTCCAATAACTATCCATTGGATATGGGTACAATTGATACACTCTTACATCCTACATGGGTTTGTAGGATTTTGTTGAGGAAAATTCAAGGGTGGTGGATTCGGGCAGTATTGGTACCCCTATTGTGGCTGATGATAAACATTTTGTTGAATGTGTTGCCCAGGGTACCTATTTTGTTGGGGAACATGTTGTTGATATTGTGAGGGATATTGCTGACCTAGAAGTGGATTGTGTTGGGGAGAATTGGTAGCATTTGGATGTTGGGATCCCTAAGATGGTATATTATGCTTAAAATGTTGTCTTTGGTTTATGTTTTGTCGTACTCTTGTGTTCTGAGATGCCCCTTGTGAATTGATATTACCACCTTGTTTATGTGGAGGGACATACTTTGGTGGTTTTGATGTATTAATACTCAGTTGATATAATTGTTGACTCAACTCTATGTTTATTTTTATCATCCATTGTCTTCTTTCAAGCTCCTATTCTTGCCACTACATTTGTATTTGTAATTCTTGATTAGTCATGTGCTCAAAATATTCAACAGGAGTTGATTTATCCATGAGCCCACACTAGTTACCTTCCTCTTGTCTATGGGACATTTCATGATCATAATCCTTCTATCTTTGTCTTCATTCCTCATCTCTTTGGACATGGAACTCCTACATCTATTCTTGGTCCATTTGAAAATGGTAAATAGGATGATCATTATTTCCTTGTTCAAATGGAGTGCGGGGATCTCCACATGGATCATTATTGAGACCATCCAACTCATGCAATGGGATGAAGCTATTGTGTACATTGAAGACTTGTTTTGATGAGTTTCCTTCATTCATAACATCTTCTTGGCTAGATGTCACTTTAGACATGTTCTTGTTTGTGTTTATTTTTGTGCGAGGAGATCCATGTTTATCAGTTCATCTCCCATTGTTCTTCTTGGGACTATCTTGGTGTAAATATCCTCTTCCATTCATATCAGATGATATAAATTATTTCTGATGTCTATCATCTATCCTTTTTGATCTGATGCTTACTTACTTTATCTATCATAAAATCTCTTTAGAGTCACCACCTAATTTTTGAAAGTAGGAAGATGATTTAGTTTGTGCCTAGCAGAGTCTTGTAACTCTGGAATGACTCTATGATGGAAGGCTTTAGTTCAGAATTGGGTCCCCAGATGAGTCACCATTCTATTAGTTCTAAAAAATGCTTGTTGGAAAACCTCAAGAGCTTGCCAAGCTCTTGGTATGTTTTAGGCTAACAAAAAAGGCCAATTGGTATATTTGAACCTTCTTCTCTTCAGGCTCTGCCAAACCTAGGTGGGTGTACCTATGCAAATGAAGTGGAATTAAACTATGTGTTTAGTATTTGTGCAATCTATCCACAATGGCAATTGAGTTTTCTTCTTACTGACCCAAATAACACTTCTAGATTATTGTGATTGACTAAAAGTATTTTAATTCTCTTAAAGAAAATAGTAAGTCATATCATACAAGAACAGCAAATGTGCCTTGATAAATTAAATACATACTTGATATACCAATTTAAATAATAAGGAAGTATTAAGTTGGAGACAACCAAATAATTCTATATTTTGAACAAACTATTGATACCAATATGAATCCACAAAATTAGAGATCTTTCATTGATTTCCTCAAAATTATTGTTGCAACATAGTCTTTTGAAATGTAAACATTATGGAACTCCTCTACTATCTATCTATCCCTATTTTCCTATATCTTTATATCACTAGGTAATTGAATTATATATCAAAACTTTGAAGAGGAAATGCCCCTTCATGAATGTCTTTTTGAAACTAACAACAACCAACAATAATTAAACATGAACAACTAGGCTCTAGCGAGCCACAAATGGCCTCTAGTAATATGATCTAGATAATCCTGTCTTAAGTGAGTTTCAACATCTTCTATGGCCTTTCTCACAATGATCTCAATAGTTACCATTTTCTCCAAGTGCTCGAATGATTCATCCAATGCTGATTATTCACTTTTGGCTACTTCAAACAGTGTAGGCACTCCATCTTTTGTAGCATTAATTAATCGTTTCGTATCTACCTTGAGTTTAGATAATAATAGTCCTTGTGTTTTTTCATTATATTCTCAACATTTGTGGCAACCTCACTATCAGAAACACCTATCTTTTTCATTTCCTAAATTTTCTCTTGTATTTAGTCGTTTAACCTCTTGTGTTCCTAAACTGTATCATGATTCTTGGAATGGGTTTCCCATAGCTTATTCATCCAAATCATTAAATAATCATGTCTTTTCTAAAATTCTATAGAGATTGTATCAAACATGGCTTTATTTACTTGATCCTATACATATGATCCTTCACCCTTATCCTTTGATTGTGAACTCTCCCCTTGAGTTAATAACTTAGTAGATTCCTTCAATGTATTTTTAACCATATCCTTCAAGAAATAATTCTCTTTGAGTATCCTCTCATTATTCATTTTACATATGTCCTTTTCCTTAATCAAAATTTTGATTAGAGCTTTATTTAATTTATTAACACTGATGCCAATCTCGGCTATAGCTATAGGATCAACCTCTCCAACTTTTAGTGTCATGACATGGCCGAAGGATTTTTCAATGTCAATAATTATAGTCCTCTTGTGTGGTGGGTATAGGGCCCATATGATGAGAGAACCTTCATCAAGATTATACTTTGATCCCGTGTACACCTCTCTAACTCCTTCAGGACTAAGCTTATGTGTAGCACTAGTATTTTACAAGAAGCTGTAAAAAACAAGAGCCAAATTTATATCCAAACCTGGGAAAATCATTACACCTAACTCCTCCAATAATTTCCTTCTTCACTCTGGAGTCATATCTTTCATCTCATTCTCTACACTCAACTTCAAATTATTCAACAGTTGATCCTCACTGTTTGGTGTTATATTTGCAATAGACTCTCTTATAGATTTTCCTTTCTGCTTGTATAGGAAGGATCTAAATTTTGGAAACTTTATAAACTCATCATCAGCAATAAAGGATCTATAAGTCATCTACCTCATGTCTATATCAGATCCTTCTACAATTTCTTTCTCTCTAAGGTGAGACTTATACTCCTTAACTCTCAATTTAGAAATTTTATCAGATGGGCCTCGAGACTCTTTATCATTAGATGACTCTTCACTAGAGTATAATGGCTCTATTTCTTATATCTCCTTTATTCTTTGCTCTACCCCCTTGTTATATTCATCAATATCTAGTTCAACTTCCTTCTCTTCCATGTTCCTAATTGTGTCATCATATGGATAAGGTATATGATCATACCAACCCAAGTTCACCTTTTTTTTTCTGGCAAAGTCAATGTATCCTTCTAGATCAAACCCTTTGCTTGGTGGAGCCCTTTCCAAATTGAAATGCAATAGTTTATCCAATATCAATTCATACCCTTCTTTTCATAGTATAGTGAAATATCCAAAGCATAAAGTACTTGGCATGAATGCCTACTTTCCAAAGGAACCTAGATTCATAACACTCAAATAGTCCATATGTCTAACAATCTCTAACTATGCAATTCTATCTAGTACTGTCTTTTGTAAAATAAATGGTATATCCTCAAAACTATAAACCCTGATCATGTTGGCATCCTGAAAATAGTACCAATCCCCCCAATTGTGACCAATAGGTACATTGAAATCATTTTTCCTAAGGAACCTCTTAATTTCATCATATAATGGTTGATCACAAGGATAGTTGAAAATTGTGTACAATGTCTTGACGAAATACTCTTGGAAATGAACATAACATGAGTGGAAAAATCTGCTATTTGAAATAGCAGTCCATAATTGTATTGGTAGTGGTTTTCCCTATTTGTTAGATTGTGTAATCCTTAATTCCTTTGGCCAAATCCCTATTTCTTTTCTAAAATACATTATTATATCCATGAAAATAGAATAATGCCTGAAATGCAGAATAGGGGATCCATTTTTATTTTCCATTAGTCTTGAATGAATTTCTTTGAAAATATATGAACTATAGTCAAATGGCCTGGCATTATGGCATTGAACATTGACAAAAATCACCTTTGGTACAATTGACATAAAATTAGGAGCCTTAGTCCCTAACACTTGACACACTAAGAAGTATGTGTATTTTAAATAGGGCTCAAATAAGTTGACATGAAAAGGAGGTACATCATTTTCATCAAGTTGAACTAGACTTCCATCTTTCTTGGGCCTTTGCAATGGTAATCTCCACCCTCTATAGGTTGTATCCATTCTCCAATATTCTTTCTCTAAATCTTCATGTACAATAGTTTCATCACATGTGTCGTTTAGGTAAAAAAATTTACAAATTCTAGGTTTGGACACATGTATAAAAGGTTTTCCTAGCAAATTTTAGATAGCCTTGAGGTCTAGATTGTAGTGGGTATCCAGGAGTTTTAGTAATTCTACAGTCACAAATATGTTAGGAAAACAATCAGTTTTCCCAGGTTAAAATTCTAGGGATTGCATATTGGCTCAAACCTATCCCTTCGATGATAATGAAACATAAATAGCTCATATCCTTGAATAGGTGTCCATACATCCCCTATATTTCTGCACTTGTCTTCAAATCTTTCGATTGCGGCCTTAAGTTGTGTAGAATGCCTGGATTTTGGTCCTAAACTAGGTAATTGGTCAATAAGATCCTGGTTCAATCTTCTCTCATTTGTTTTTGGTTCATCCCTTGTTCAATTTTTTTGTTTTTTACCCCTAGGTTGGCTACTGTCATTTTTCTATTTTCTAATCTTTAACTTCCCAGAGCTTGAACCCTCCATTTTATCTTCTCAAAGTGATAGAATTGAAAATAGAATTACAAGGAGTTCACTAGCTTACTTGAAATTTTTCGGCTGCACTAAATTCTCTAACCTCTGCTTGTGCTCCTATTCCTTTCACTGCCAATCTTGAAAATTCTTTTTGCATTATTCTTCTTTCAATCAGAGAACTATCTATACAATGTACATCCATGAGGCCATTAATGTCCAGCTCTGAACATGAGTGAAATATGTTTTTTGAATTTCTCACTGTCATACCGAATTATTATCTTAGTGAGACTTATTGAAACTCTGGCCAACTTATGTATTTGAACCATGCCAAATATTCATTAGATAGAGATCATCTTTCATGTTCAGGAAGATCAAATAGATTTTCCTACCAATGCTAAATAATTGGATTTTTGTTTATTTTTAATGCATATCACCTTCGCGAAGAGATTTGTGAAGTCACTTAGATATCAAAGTTGTCACTAAGTATTACTTCGATGAAATTTGATCCATTTATATTACCATCAGAATGAGAATGAGCATCACTAAGGGATTTGAAAGTTACTCTAATGTTATTAGTCTCCCCGATGTATTTTTTTCATTGTCTTCTTCCTTTGGATGAATCGGCAAGACTGTTGCCAAAATTACTTTCATCGGCATAACATATGAAGTTGGAAGGAGAAGAAAAATTCACTCTGATAGCACATGTCTCCTTGACATGTTTCCATTTTCTTTATTGGTGAGACAATGTGAATTTCTTATTAATGAGGTTCCATCGGCATGACATGAATGCTCAGGATGACTTGAGGATTTCACTCTGATAGTATTGTTCTTTCCTATAACCTTTTTTGTTAGTGGGACGAGAGGCCTTATCTTCCCAAATTTGCATCCTCCAATTTTTTTGGTCATTGGGACACTACTAACCTTTTTTCGATATGCAAGAAATGCTCAAATTGAGAGGTTATGACTTATGGATCAAAGAGACATGAACCTAGTCATGCCAATATGAACTGTTTGTTTAGAAGTTGTTACTCAATGATGACCAGAGGGAATTTTGGTGAGTCAAAGTTCAAAATGATGGAATCATTGGTGAATATGGCACAAGAAATGGATTATAACATTTTGTGTTTTTTCTCTACACTTAAAATGTAACGATCTTGTGGGGTTCATGAATGTAAGCCATTAAAAGTGTGATTTTTTTTTGTAGTCCCAACAATGGCTCCGACTATGGATGTATACCCCCTGTGGGTATATCAAGAATTCAAATCACTAGAAGAGAAGACCAAGTGGCTTGTGACATGGGATGGCAATGGAAATGAAGGAAAACGAAGAGTGGTGGAAATAATATGAAGTCCTATACTATTGTGCATGGAAAAGATTCATTTTAGAAGGTTATCTAGGAATTGTTCATGCACTCGCAATCCTTGACTTTCACCTATTTTACAGTGCATGGAAATGATTTATTTTAAGAGGTTTGTCAAGAATTTTTCATGCACTGGAAATCCTTAATCCTCTATGTTCTTCAAGAAAAGTAATGTTTTAGGAACTGCCCATGTACTAGAAATTATTGTTCTTCTCCTGACATATTTTGGAGATAGTATGAATCCTCACCTTCCTTTCCAATAATAACAAAGGGTCATAACCATAAGTCCTCAAATTTCCCATGCTTTCCTTTGTCCTGACTCCTGGCATACCACATGAGAACCATGTCATCTACTTCAAACTTCTTGTTTTTAGCCTTCTTTTCATGCAAGTATTTAATTTGTAATTATTTCTTTCTATTATACTATTGAGCTTGGTTTTTGATTTCATTGAGCTTCATCAATTCCTCCATCCTTTCCTCCATAGGTTTAGGAACGTTTAAATCTTCTTGCAAAATGAACTTGCAAACTGGTATTAGATTATGCAAGGGGAGTCTTGCTTGAGTTCTATACACAAGCTAAAAAGGTAATTTACCAATAGCCTTTTTCATAGTGATTCTGTCAGCCCATAAATAAAGCCTCAGCTTAGAATCCCGGGCCTTTTTGTTGTTATCTAGCATTCTTCTTATGATCTTCAAGATACTCTTGTTGTTGGTGGTATGGTGAAGAGTATGAAATTAATATACCATATGATTGGAAAAATCCCTTGAATTCATCTGACCTAAAACTCATTCCATTATTAGTTACAATCCTTGCTAGAGATCTAAATCTTGTGATGATGTTCTCCAATAAGAAATTTTTCAGAACCTTACTAGTTGCTTGCTTATTGGGTATAGCTTCTACCCACTTTGTAAAATAATTTGTGGCTACCAATATCCATTTGTGTCCTCCACTAGAATTTTCTATAATTAACCCAATAAAGTCATATCCCCATGGTTAAATGGAGCTTCAACCTACATAGGTCTTAGAGGCAATGCTCCTTGATACTTCAATTTTCAAAAAAACTTTTGACATGCCTCACATTTCCTAGTGTAGTCATATACATCATTGAAAACGATGGGCCAATAGTACCCTGCCATTAATAGCTTATGAACAGTGGTTTTTGTTGATAAATACACCCATATACTCCTTCATGCATCTCCTTCTAGACATGCCTCGCTTGATTCTCATCCAAGCATAATAATAGAACACCATCCCTATTCTTCTAGTAAAGGCTCCCCTTTATGAATACATATTTTGAGGCCTACAACTTGAGTGTCCTTTTTCTATTATCATCAAACCCTTTTGGACATTTCAAATTTTTAAGATAGTACACAATATCTATATACCATGATGTGTGCTCAATACTAGTGACCATATTTTCTTCATCATCCACATTGTATACTTGGTCAACTTCCAAATTTGTATTAGCCATCAATTTGGCCAATCCTTGTCCTCTTACAAAGTTAGTAATCTGAAACTCAATATCAAACTCTTGAATTTTTTTTATCCATTGACACCTGCACCCTATTGTTTCACTTTGTATGAATACATCCTTCACTGCAGTGTTAAGCACATAAGCTATTACTTTTTCCCCCACTAGATGTGGTTTAAATTCCTTGACAACTCTTAGCAATGCATAGGCCTATTTCTCCACAATGTCATATTTCAATTCTACATTTTGGAGGGATTTTCTAAAGGAGACTTGCTACTCATTCCCATCATCATTCTTTTGGAGCATCACTACAGCAACTGTGTGATAGGATGTGAATGAAAAGATTTGGAAAGGTTTGCTGAAATCTAGGGATTTCAATACTGGAGCCTCTTTGATTACCTCTTTTATGGATATGAACACATCTATAGCTTCAACCATCCAATCAGTCTTTGCACCTTTCTTTAAAATTTTTGATATTGGCTTTACTATCTCAACAAAATTTGATATAAATCTTCTTACAAATTAATTTTTCCAAAGATAGATTGAATAGCCTTGACTATTTTGGGGATAGGTATCTTTTCAATTGCCTCCACTCTTTTAGGATCAATCCTTACTCCCTTCTTGGAGACTATATGTTTGTTGGATGTTGTGGTTGTATTGCTGATATGTGGTTGTAATTGATGTGAACACTATTAGCATTATTGTATTGAAGGTTGTATATGTCGAGGATATTAAGAAAATTGTTAAACGAAGAGTTGGAGGTTGCCAGTGGAGTAGTGAAGATCATGAAGTTTTCTTGTTTTGTATGTTGAAGATCAATTGTTGTGGACTAAAGGGTTTATTGCTGAGAGTATCTAGATCATCTACCAGAAGTTTTAGAGGTTCGTGTGAAGATTTGATCATGCTATGAATAGTTGTGTTCTAATAGTATTTCTATGGGTTATGTCAGTGTTCCTGATTGAATTTTATGTGATTCTGGTAATTTATGTTGTTGTGGATCATTCTCTATTAGTTCTAATTGTTTGTGGATGCTTCTAGATTATTCTTTATCCTTGTTGTACATCTGCGTTGATCGGTGTGCCCGTGGTCAAAGATTTTTCTTGGTATGATTGGGTTTTCATGTTCTTGGCCAACATGATGGTTGTAACGTGTTGCATATGCTTGAAGGTTTAAATTTGAATGTTTGGCATGCTTGAAGATATTGTTTTAGGTCACGTCATAATATTAGCCAACGGTGTTTGATCCACATTGAAAATTTATTTATAAATTTGGGCTGACATTGTAAATATGTTCTATATTTTTGGCCAACTAAGTTGATTTATTTCATGTTGCAGATATATAATAGTGGTTGTGTGAGTGAAGTGTGAGTGTGTATAAAAGAGAAGAAAATCCAGAGAAGAGAAAGTGTGAGAATATTGATCTATTCATTTGATTGCAGAGTAGAGTGAGAAGAAGGTTGAGCGAAGTGTGAAGAAGGCTTTCTATGCTTAACTGGAGCTTTAATTAGGCTTGTGTAGAAGCTATTTCCTTAGTTCACACCCTATGGATCTAATTCAAATTACTATTCATTATTGGGTAGTGAGCCCTCTTTTATTTGAGTAGTGAGCTCTAGGCAGTGTGCCTGAATGCATGTGCATTCCCATTATTTTTCATTATACTTTTAACAGGGTATAATATTGTGGACTAACATCCACTATGGTTTTTCCCCTAACAGGGTTTCCACATAAAAAACTCTTGGTGTTCTCTGTGTTTATTATTCAATCATTAGATCTAATATTTAGTTAAGTAAAGTTTCAAAATTTTAAATATTCTATGACAAATGATTCAACCCCCCTCTCAATTTCATGTCCTTGTTTTTCCAATAGTTGGTATTAGAGCAAGTTCCTCTAAAGAAGTTTAAAAGCTTGAGGTGATCCGAGATGGAATCATACAAGAAGCAACGTCCTATATTCGATGGAACAAACTACTCATTATGGAAAGCTAGGATGGAGTGTCATTTGAGGTGTATTGGAGAACCCTTCTAGAAGATTACAAAGAATCCATATGTTATTCCTCAAAATGGTCCTTCTACTACTGATGAGATTAAAGAGGCTGAGAATAATGTGAGGGAGCTATGGAAGCTTGTTGAGTGCTCCTAGCAGTTGAGAAATAACAAAATGTGATAAGGTCTAAGGAGCAACTCATGATTTGGATGAAATTTTGGAAACTTTGTATGAAGGAGATGTACACATGTGAATGAAAACTCACGTTATAGATTTTGAAAGGAAAGAAATTATGAAAATTTGAAAATGGGTGAAAGATGAAAATATTTCTTTTTATGTGTAGAGTAAATGAACTAGTGATAGATTATTAAGATATTATTAGGTGTGGTACCACGGATGAGGAAAAGAAATTGTAGCTAAAGTGCTCATATCATTGCCTCCCTCTTACAAAGTAAAAAGGATCACATGCTATTGAAGAAACCAGATAATTGACAAACATGACAAGAGATAAAATGATTGGTAAAATTGTTGCCTTTGAGTTGAGTGAATTTGGTGAATCTGTTCCTAAGACTGAAACTGCATTTAAGGCTACTATATTGGGAAGAAACAAGCAAAGATATGATCTAGGAGAGTGTTCTAGAAAGTCATTCAAGTATGAGGAAGAAATGAAACAACTTGAAGATGAAGAAAGAGAGGTAGAAGACTTGGAAGCATTGATTGTGAAGAATGAAGGCAAAGGACAAGGTAATTATAAAGGATTTGTTGTTGTTGATGGTGTTTTACGCTTGCAATAACAACTTTCGAGATAGAATACAATATTCTATCTCTCTTGAAAGAGTTATTTCAACAATAAATCTACTGAAAATCACCCCAAGGTCTCGGTGTCGGTCATGACAATGCATAAACAACTTTCGAGATAATAATGTGAAAATGATTGTAATCCTGTAAAGGGACCTTACTACAAACGAAAGCGTATCTTTCAATTTATCAGATTTGCAATATGATGATCTCAATTCTAAATCTAACCAAATGATAAAAGAAATAACAAAGATAAAGGTGCAAGAGTATGTTCAAAATCTAAACTATTCCTAGGATGAGTAATGCAAATGATAGTATGTATGGACCAATCTCAAACAACCAATTCTGCTTAACCCACAATGCAAATATCACAGAATGGTTACGTCTTGAGGTATATAGATTTTCAAATCATAGATATTCATCCACAACCAAACTTAAGCACATATGAATTTATGGTCCAAGTTGACTTCACCAGCCTACTACAATCAGATAGTTACCGGGAGTATAGACCAGAGATTGCTACATACATTCCAAATATGAAATCATAAACATCATTCACCAAACTAAAACTGATTTGTTTCTTAATACTAAACCCTAAATATTTAAGCAATTTGAAAGATAGAACAACAAGAACCATGCGAAATAAAATAACACAAGAGATTTCACCAGGAAAACCACAATGTCTTCAATTGTATTAGACCATCTAAAATGCTGCAACAATTCCACTGTTCTGATTACAATATTTTCTTCAAGAAATTGAATACTACTCCTACTACAAGATACTCTTGCTCCTTTGCTCTTACTTATCTCTATTACTTTCTAGCTCACCCTTACAATGAGGCAGGAATGCCTTTTATAGCAAACTCTCAAACATGTCGGCCCAGCCAAACATTTACAAAATAAAACAATTGCCAAAATAGGTCATCCTGGGAAAATCAAAATAAGGCACACATTAAATGTCATCCATCATCAAGGTCGGCCTTGACACAATCCCCAATGTAGTCCGGTCCAATGCATGCCCTATAATAATAGGGAAGCACAAATCTCAAAATAGGCATTAAGTGTCACTTCCCTTATCCTTGCTCTGGGCCAATGACCCTTGGACCCTCAAAAATGTTCCATCCAACTCAGTGACAGGTGGCAAAGGCAAGACCTTAAGTCTGCATTTAATAGAGTCAATTTCCTCCTTTGACTGTTTAACAGTCCTATCCCAATCCTCCTTGTTGGCTTGATATTTGTCCACCACTGCAAGATAGGTGGCTGCATCATCAAGCTGGTGGCTAGTTATAACAGTCTCAGCATCTGGAACATAAACTTCATGCCACCACTCCTTCAGTTGTTCCAGACTTAGATATTTTGGAGCTATCTTTCTCCTTCTGGTCATGACCTCAAAGAATGCAATGCAGCCCTCATAGACCCCTGTAAGATCACTATCAATTTGTTTCTTCCGTTTCTAAATCTTTTTCATGGCCTTATGTCATATTTGTAGAGCCTCAAACCATTCCCAGGGTTCATATAGCCTAGAAGAAGGAAGAATCCCATCAACCGCCAATTGTTCTTTACCATGCGTCATGATGACCCTAGATTTCTGCAGCAAGAGGTCAAGGTCCTCTTTGTCCTGGGACAACACATGCTCCAATAACTCCTTGGCTCAGACTGCATCCTTTCCAAATGAAAGGATTTCCTTAATTGTATCATCTCCCTTTGTTTGCACATTCTTCAGCCAAACTATTGTAGCTTGAGCAGAGGTTTTCATCTTTTCAATCCCAGAGATAGTCTCCTTGGGCAGAAAGCTGGGAGTGGGAGAAGAAGAAGGATGGAGAGACTGCAGGGGTTTCATCACTTCCTCCAAGCATTTCCTAAGTCTTTCATTTTCTTTCTTCAGCTCATGCTTGGTATGGGTCTCCTTTCTCAATCTCCCAATAATCACAGCACTGGACCCTTCATACTCTTCTATGTCCCTACTCCGTGAATCTTTGATGAGAGTTGATAATAGTTTGCACATTGTAGTCCTGACCAGTGACCTCCTCTCTTGTCTTGTCTGCGGTAGGAGTGGCAATGTGGATGACCCTGTTATTCGCCTCATCTCTCTCCACCTTGGAAACTACCTTAGCTACCTTCTTCTTCTTCCCTTTGCCAATTTTTGATAGCATTTCATCCCAATCCAAGGGAGTGTCTTCAACTACCACCTACTTCTTCCTTGCAATCTCCTTTTCAAGCCAGTCCGGGGCTGCAGATTCTACCTGGATTTCTTCTGTTCTTGCTTCTTCCTACTGTTCTGTCATTTTCTCTTCTTCCTCTTCAATTGTTTTATCCTCCTC